>CAUYPK010008521.1:0-27878 GCA_963574355.1 Loris lydekkerianus | reverse complement strand
ATGTACACAGCTATGATTTAATAAAAAAAAAAGAAATGCAAAGTTTAATAAAAACATACAGTCCTATATAAAAAAATAAAGAATGTAAAACAAGCAAAAAAATTCCATTAAGCAATGTTGTTACCTGAGCCATCATGTTTGCTAATTTTGATATCATAAGCCAAGCCTTTGCCCTTAGTTTATTATCATCGTACCAATCCATTTTGATTTAAAAATTTTAAGTAAATTTTTATTTACTTAAAGTTAATGCAACTTCAATTATTTTTAATTTTGTTTACTAAATTTTAATAAATTTTCATTTACTTAGATGTAATATTTTTAATGTTATCCCAATTTAGTAATATACACAATAAAAAGTAAAAATAAAAAACCAAAAAACCCCCCAAAACAAACAAACAAAAAGAAATCCTAACCCCCAAGATAATAGTAGTAGGAGGTGAGGTCTATGGGAGGTGATGAGTTGTGAGGGCTGAGCCCTCGTGAATGAGATTAATGCCCTTATGCAAGGTCTTTGCCCCTTTTGAATGTGAGGACACAGCAAAAAGACTAGTGAGCAGGACTTCTCCAGACTCTGGATTTATGGGCACCGTGACCTTGACCCTCTCAGCTTCTGTGGAATGTGAATGTCAGCTGTTCGCAAATCCCCAGCTTGCGGTTTTTGCCATAGCAGCCTGAATGGACCCAGGCAAGGTATAAAACCTAATTATGACTGCGGCCAGTTTAGTCACATTCAAGGGAATTATAATGCTCTGTAGATGGAATGCTCTGACGTTACGGGAGATGAAGGAAGCACGGTCCATCTTTTGTGCCATTGATGTGTTTCATCTACTTGACAGCCTTATAACATCACAGAAAAAAAGATGATCAGATTGTGGGTGATAGAAACAAAATCTTGTTCACATGGGAAGAAATTAATTTTAACCTTCACCAAATGGGTTAAAAAGAAACAATTCAGAGACAAGTGTGTACCTCCACGACATCTGCACTGGTCTCATGCTTTCTTAGTGAAGACCTGCACGTTATTTCTTTTTCATATCTTGACTTTTCCTCTTGGATGGTGATCTTCTGCTCTCATTCTTCTCTGCTTAAAGGTTATGCAACTAATTAGTGTGTTTCCCATGTAGGCGTTAAATGCATTGCATGTCATGGCAGAGTTACAGAGAAAGTCAAGATCATCTCTAAGTATATTTGGAATTCAATTTGCCAAGATTTCACGAATTGTTCATTTTGCAGAAACAATTTCGTTTCCATCTGGTTTGCCTAGGGGAAAGTTCACTGGTGTTCATTGTTAAGAAAATCAGAACATCATTAGAGGATTCAATGGTCCTTTGCATAAAAATGTGATGTCACTAAATCACATACTGCAAAAATATAGTTTATCTGCAAATGAGTACAATGTGAATTTGAACCAAAGCCATTCTCTTCAGAGAAAGAAGGCACATAGGTGTATCATATTCTCTTCATTCTGTATCTATGCAGACTGACAGCTGGAGTGGCCCTGCTGAGATGCCAGGAGTTTTTTTAGTTATGTAAAGTACATCACAGATTGTTATGAGAAATGACTACCAGACAATCTTTTTTTTTTTTTTTTTTTTTTTTAACAGCATATGTTATGTAATTTTAACTTAAGGCATTTTCAACTATGACAATTTTCCTCTTTATTTTTAATGACATTCTGGCTTTCAACTTTTGAATATCATCTTTAGATGAAGAAAATTAATATGCTTCTAGAAAATATGCAAGAAAAAAACTGACCTCTAAATTTCTTGTAAATTTCAACAGATAACGTCATTTTACGATGATTTTATTTTTATTTATGACTTTTATGTATGATTTTTTATGTAACATCCTTTTGAATGGAGATCAAACTAAAAATTAAGTTACCTTTTATACATGTGAAATCTCATATAGCATGTTTATAAACATTGCACTTTAAAGAAGCTTGTCGATTTCCATGGAAATCCTACATCATAAAAGTGGTAACTATTGTTTAATAAATTCTGCAAAGGAATAAAAGAAAATTCTGAAAAAGGACAAAGTAAAAGCCTGAAGTAATCCTTATTTCTATTGCTTGAAAATGCATATTAATTCTTGGCAAAATAAAAAAAGGAAGAAAAGAATTCAAAAGACATAAATTAAAAAAAAAATCACCACATAAATTCCAGATAGCTCCGAAAGTCTTTTAACTAGGAGAAGGAGTAAGAAAAATCTAAGGGAAAACATTGTAAATTTAAAGTTGAAAAGGATGTGTACACATAATTTTTCAGATAACAATTATCTTATCTGAAAAAAAGCTTCTAGGCAGGTGCCGTCTTGGAATATTTGAGAACATTTGGCTGAGGGAGATGAATCATAGATATATGTGACGACTTTGTGAGATGCTAAGATAAAATAAGAATCTTATAGGTTTACATTTGTGGGAAAATGTAAAGAAAACATGTGAAATTGTATAAAGTAACTTCTGAATTTATCCAGAGTGAATTAAAGGTAGACAAATAAACCAAGGGTATTGCTTTTCGGTGAAACAGGTACAGAGTTTGGTGGGAAAGCTTTCTGGAAGAAGCAGTTTCTGGAATAAATTAAGAAGATTCCTCAATTGTGTGTGCGGGTTAAATTGAATGGGCCACAGGGGTAAGTTGGGGCAACCTTTCCTGGAGTCATTGAGACACAGTTTCCTAGGTTAACAAATATGATACATCAAACGACGACAAGTGACTGGATGTTAATTCTGTATTCTTGAAAGATGTTGGGTTCTCCAAAATGATTTTAGAGGAGGTTATTTCCATAATTGAAACTGAAGCGAGATTACTGGGTTAAAATCACGTACTAGCTGTGTGATGTGGGAATATTCTTAACCTTTCTGGGCCTTTGCATATTCATCAACAGAATGAGAATTATGATACTACCTGAGTCAAAGGGCTGTTGTGAATTAATACACAAGAAGTGCATACAGTAGAACCTGGCACATAGTAAATGCTCAATAAATGTTAGTCATCATTAATAACAGGCTATTGCTTATGGAGCAGCTTTTATGTGACAGGTACTTCACATAATTTATTTTATATCTTCACAGCCCTGAGATGTAGTTATTATCTCCATTTTGTGGATGAACAAATTGAGGCTGTGCCCTGTGAAGTGACTTTCCTAAGGTAACATGGTTATCAGAACTCAGAAGACAGATCTGTTGGGCACCAACTTTCATGTTCTTTCTCCTACATAATGAAAACTTCTGATATTTTAATTTTCTCTTTATACTGAATCATTATTCAATAGCATTCAATATTATGTCAGTAAGATACTGTTAGCCCAAGGTGCTGAACTGGAAAAAAAAAACAACAAAAAACCACAGGGCAGCGTTTCCCGGTGTAAGTGTTCACAGCCAGATTCTTCATCTCTGATATTACGCATCATCTGTTAGGCCATTTGTCATTGCTTTCACATTTTCTTGAATGCACAGGAATCAGCAGGCTACAGTTCCTGAATGACCGTCTCAAGGTCTTCCGTGGACATCTGTAGACTGTTGAGGTGAGAGAGTTTCTCAGAGGCGCCAGAGGCACATCCAAATGCAAGCTCTCGGTTTCCCTTTACGTTCCTGAGGTTGTCTGAGTTAAACAGATTAACTAAAAGGAGATGTATTATAGTGTCTTGAATCAGAAGGCATAATGAAAACTATTCCTTTCTCCTCCTAGGGATTTAATGAGGTCAAATAACATAAAATAGGTGGAAGGATAAGCCTTCTGCAACAGACGGGATAAACAAATGCAATAAAGGGATTATTTTCAGGAGTGAATTAGAAACATAAAAGCAAGCCACTTCTCTAATCAAGTGCTGAGGGCTGCGCTATCTGTTTTCATATGGCTGAATGTCAGTGGTTACAGTGTCACTTAGCTGTGTAGCTGACACACCTGTTAGGATACACAGAGTGGGCTTCAGAGCTGAAGCCTAAAGTCAGATAGCCCCAGATTTCAAATGCTGGCTTGCCACTTACTGGTTAGGTGGCCTTGGGCACTTTGCTTCATCTCCCTATGGTTCAGTTTCCTACTGTATAAAGTGGGAATAGTAACTGTACTGACCTCATGTGCTTGTAGTCTAGTGCCTAGAACAGCATCTAAAACATGGGAAATTCACATGCACATTTCATTATTTCAACTTCAGGAACATTTCTATTCATATGTAACTAAGAATAATAAAGTTTCATCCAATTTTGTATGTTTCTTAGTCAGCTAATGCCTGGCATGTAGCAGACAGTCATGTTTTTGTTGTATTAATTAATGGAAAGATAATGTCATGTAAGTGTTTATATGGAGACATCAACCTGAGTCAGCCCTCTTACCAGGCTGTTCTTTAGTGGACAGCCAGGAGCCAGGCCTGGTAAGATATCTATGTGGAGATGTGCATATTCCCTTGCTTGGGCCTTGCCCAAGGCCCTCCTTGTTCTACAGGGATGCTTAGGGCCTCCCCACACTGTGGGTCTTTCTGAGTTGGAGTCCTCTGGATCCTGCCCTTGCATAACACACTTTGGATTTCATCTTCCACTTGACCCGTTGGTGAGCTGCAGCTTGGAACAGCACTTGAGTAAGGAGCAGGTAGATCTAGTGGCTTATTACACCTGACTGCTAACGGTGGTGCTGAAATGGAAACCATAAAGTCCAGGAGGTAACTTGAGAAGACAGCTGCCTAAGCTGCAAGGCTGAAGGGCAACCTTGCTTTACTTCAAGGCATGTTTTTCTTTGCAATTATTTTTTCTTTTAAGAAAGGCTCTGGCATTTGACTTTATTAGCAATTTTAGAAAAGTGTTAAACTGGTAAAGTGACAGTGGCATCAGAAAAATTAAGCTATGCTACTTGAGTCTGGGTATGGTGCTATTTAGGAGAATATAAACATATTATATATAAAGCACTTAAGCAAGTTGTGGTGGGGGAAAAAGAATTAAGACCATCTTAAACTGAAGTGAAGTCTGTTTTAGTTAGCATGTCCAGAATAGAACTTAACTGTTTTCTCTTACACAATTAGTGCATCTTTCTGTAATTTCATTTATTGCCTTGTCTGCTCATTTCTCAAACAACTTAGAATTGAAATCATTTATCAGGAGATCTCTCCTTCTCACCCCTCTAGCTCATCAATAAATTCTGTAAAATCTAATTCTCAACACACTTTTTCAAATTTGAGTTCCTGGGTGGCACCTGTGGCTCAAAGGAGAAGGGCACCAGCCCCATGTGCTGGAGATGGCAGGTTCAAACCCAGCCCTGGCCAAAAACTGCAAAATTTGAGTTCCTATTTTATTCTCACAACCATATGATTTTGTGGACTCTGCAGTAACCTCTGAAATGGAGGTAAAAGCCTCAAATTCATTTTCACCTGCCAAAGGCTTAGCATTCCAACCCACAGAGCTGATATAGCTATTGGCAGCTTTAAATACCTTTCCTTGCCCCTGAGAATAAAATGTCTGCCACCTTCAGGGCCCTAAAATATGACCCTTATTTATTTTTCTGGTTTACCCCTGCTGCCCTCTAACATGCGTGGTACTAGACCTCGACCAGCTCTGGATGTCTTGTTCTGTAGATGTCCCAACTCTCTCTCTGCTTCCTCTCCTTGGAAGGCCTTATTCTCTACCAGTTGAATTCCTAATCATACTTCATAACACATTTTAAATTCCCATTTTGACCATCTTTTCTGAAGTTCTCACCATCAAAAAGCGTCACCCTTACTTCATTGTCTATGAAGTCTTTGAGTGCAGAATCAATGTCTAATCCATCTTTACATGACCAGGGCCTAGCACAGAGTGATCTGTAGATGTATATGGTTTGTTAAATTAAATCATGAGATTAATGAAAAGATTTCCCAGAGTGCAGCCATTCCCTTTGCTGTTTCCTTTTTATTTGGGATAGTTAAATGTAGAAACTACAGAACATAGTGCTTACCCTAGAAGGCTTAGTGGATTGGTTGCTGGAGAGAAACAGCAGGCCAGGCCAGGTGGCTGGGTCATACTGGGAGGCCGAGGCAGGTGAATTGCTTGAGCTCAGGAGTTTAAGACCAGCCTGAGCAAAAGTGAGGCTCCATCTCTACTAAAGATAGACAAGCGAGGTGCGGTGGCAGGTGACTGTAGTCCTAGCTACTCAAGAGGCAGAGGCAAGACGGTTGCTCCAGGCCAAGAGTTTGAGGTTGCTGTGAGCTATGACACCACGGCACTCTACCCAGGGTGACAGAGTGAGACTCTGTCTTGAAAAAAAAAAAAAAAAAAGAAACTGGGGAGAAGTGTTTATGGTTATGTGCCACCTGGAGCCCCGGCTTTGGAGTCAGACGAACCTGACTTAAAACACAGTCTCTGTGACTTCACAGTCATGTGTCTTTGGGGCACTCTCTCTATTTTTCCCTCATGAAATGAAGATAAGTCATGTTATGTCGGATGGCGGTGCATATTAATATGTGCATCCCTGAATATAGCGCTGTTCCTTTTACTAAAATACGGGAGCTTTGATATACAAGTCTGAACACTGAGTTTACATCAGTAGCACTTCTGAACAGACAAAAAAATATTGTGTTTAAACGTTTATGAAGGCAGTGGAGAGGCTGACTGCTATGTGGGGTTGACTAAACCAAGTATGAAGAGGTACAAAGCTCCCTTAAATTATCATCCAGAGCTTGTCTATAGTGACCGCCTTACCAGGGAAAGCTCCATTTTCCTTGTAATTTGATTTTTGGTTGAAACAGGTGAAATATTGGAGCTCAAATGGAAAAAGACGCACGCAGGCACTTTGTAATAAGTGAAAGACTTATTGCAACAGCCGTTTTGGTTACTGTGATCCCTGAGCCATTCCACTGCCCTGGACCACTTGGCATCTTTTAACCCTTTATAGATAGCAAATTCATTTGTTCCGCTGGTGAGGCGTGTGTATGTGTGTGTATGTGTGTGTGTGTAATCTGAAGAAGTTTCTGAAATAAAACACAACCTTAGGACTTTAAAATGCCACTTTTTGGTCATCAGTTTAAAAGCTATTAACAATCAGCTGCCTCTTGCAGGCAGAGAAAAAAAAAATCTGTGAGTTGAAAGACACTTCAAATCAGTGGTTAGCGGGAAGATGGTCTTTCATTTCCAAACATGGAGCCCGGATGTCAAACATCTGCAGTTGCTCTGAAGATAAAATCAGTCTTTTTTTTTTTTTTTTTTAAAGGACAGAGTGAACTAAAACATTGCTAGACCCCCAAGTTTGCTGTAATAATATCCCACATCTCTTTGCCCATGTTCACAAATGCTTGCGGCTGGTGGTTGTGCTCTGATGGCCACATTTCCTTCTGCCTTGCCACTTAGCTCCTTCTCAGCTCCTGCCTGATCATATTTTGAAATGTCATTCACATTTACGCAGGCCAGTGCACAAAACAAAATTAATTCACAAAGGCGTGTTAATATTATTACTTTGACACCATGGAAAACTTATTAACTGTAGCTTGTCACAGGCCTCTCAGAGCAAATAGCTTAACTACAACATCGAGAGGAAATGTCATATAATCTAAAGGTTTTTTGATCACTAGATATTGTGAAAAGTTAGAGTAGTTGAGAGTTTCAATAATTACACGAAAATTAACTGTCTTTCTATCACTGGCAAGAAAATCGATTCCATTTTGCTGGGCTATCCTTTAAGGAAACGTTTTGCGGCACACAATGCCAGCTTTATGTGTTTTCCTCTCCATCAATACATATGAAATTTAAGTAACATAATCAATTAATGTGTGAATTGTAATATAAGAGTTTAGACTAAGAAAAAAGAGAAAGGGGAGCTAGTATTCATTACACGCTTGGGAGCTTTGGCTGTTTTCATATACCGTATCTCATTTAATCCTCACAGTAACCTGTGATGAGATTTTATATTTTGTATCTTATGCATAAGAACGATAATTTAGGAGGTCACCTGACTTCTTCAGTTTGCACGGCTCAGAAACAGTCGGTCTGACCCTTCTTAGTCCATAAGCCCTAACTGCAGTCAGACTAGAGCAAAAAGAAGACATCACAGCCTTACATGAGATGGACAATCCTTCCTCTGTTTTCCATCACTGTAAGTTTCGTGGAAGTGATTTTATACACAGGTTGGAATTACACAACGCTTACTCACATTAGCTGGCATTTATAAATACACCCAAATTTGGCATCTAAACAGCAATAGAAAGCTTAAAAAGAAGTTCTACATTCCTCATTTTTTTGGGTATGAAATGAAGTATGCAATAGTATTTATTTTCCTCGTTTAGTATCTACTGTTTTTTTTCTATATCCACCAAGAATGAGAGTATACATTTATTTTATTATTATTATTATTTTTAGGGAGATGGGGTCTTGCTATGTTGCCCAGGCTGGAGTGTAGTGGTTATTCACAGGTGCGATCCCACTACTGATCAGCACGGGAGCTTTGATCTGCTCCGTTTCCGACCTGGGCCGGTTCATCCCTCCTTAGGCAACCTGCTGGCCCTCCACTCCTGGGAGGTCACCATATTGATGCTGAACTTACTGTGAACACCCGATCAGCATAGCGCACTACAGCCCAGAACTCCTGGACTCAAGCCATCCTCCTGACTCAGCCTCCTGAGCAGCTGGGACTAAAGGCATGTGCCACCACACCCGGCTACATTAATTTTTTTCTTTGGCCATCACATGGCTTTTTCTCACCCAGGAAGTATACTGTATCCCGCTCTGAAATTGTGATTTAAAAAGGAGCACAGTGAACGCTGGTGGGTCTCACTCCCTGAGCTTCTAGGAGGGTCTCAGGGAAGTTGAATCTCCTTAGCTGCCAGAAGCAGGCCAAAGGTCTTGTTGAAATAAATTGTCCAGCCCCCTCCTTCAACTTCTACATTCTTCCCGGGAAGACACTCGAGTGGGACTCAGATACAGCAGAATATCCAAAGGCTGCCAGGTTTTATTGTAATACAGCAAACTTGCCAGCCCCCAAAGGGCTTCTTGTGGTGGCCAGGAAGAGGGAACAAAGATTTTTTGGCTACCTACGAATAGAGCTCAGCTGCTATTAAAAATGCAAGTCAGAAAAATGTATGGTTCAAGAAAGTATTTTGTGTGTGCTAATTGTATATGATTGTGTGATAGTATCTTACAGGTGTTGAAAGCCTTTCCACACTATATTATCAGGGGCACTGACCCAGGGTATGAGTGAGAGGGTGGTGCCTCATTCCTTGCAGGGCATGGGAAACTCACCACAAAACCTTCTCTTTGCCAGTCATGGTTTTATACAGCTTTTCTTACCTTTTTCCAAATTTCTCAGTTTCGTGATGATACCAGGTATGGGTGACGCAGCCCATCTCAACCCCACAGGGGAGATTTGGGTCTTATATTTAAATGATAATCCATTTTGACCTCTCTGTTTTCTAATTTCTGAAAGTTAAATATTAAGTGATTTTTTTTGGGAATAATCTAGAGGATGATTTCTGGGGCAAACCAATTTGGGAAAAGAAAAGAAAAATTCGTGAGAGCTGTATGTAAGTTATAACGGAAACCCAATTCTCAATGGGTGTGAATTCCTGCTTGAGGGAGTCTTGGGAGGAGAAATGGTAATGAGGGAGGATCATAGGAGTTTAGCCCCTTTTTCTTGTAACTCACAGCAAAGCACTTAAATCTGTTCCAAAACGGTAGCAACGCTGCACTGAGATTTGAAAGCATAGTCATTAGCCACATCAAGGGTACATGTCTGGGTATGTATGCACTTATATTTATGTGTGTTAAGATGGGGCCCTGAACACCATAATCTTAGCAGCCTAAGACAATTATTCTCATATTGTAGATTCCAAAATTTTTTTATAAAATGCAAGTACTTAACTCCCTACAAAAACATATATAATTTATATAATTTTATATTTTGCTTTTTCCACTTAAAAGACTAAGGCTGTTTTTAATATAATTATGTCTAATATCTATCTAATATTTCATTAAGTCATAGTAAAGTATTTTATTAAGGCTGTTTTCATGTGTACAATTATAAGGTAGAGTAAGTTGGGGGTCCATGAGTCTGAGTGTCTACAGTAGTTCAGAGAGGACAGCCAAGGCCTCAGTTTGTTAGTGTTTCTGCTTACAACAATTCTTTATTATGTGAAATTTTATATCTCTATACTGAATTTTTTAGTATTAAGTAACCTTCGTTAAAATAAAATATATGTTTTTTAAACTTTGTATCTTGTTTACAAGGTCCCCGGTAGGAAAGTCAACATGATATGACTGTAGTTTATGTTACAGTTGTCAACATGATATGACTATAGTTTATGTTACAGTTATCAACATGATGTGACTGTTGTTTGTTATAGTTATCAACAGGATGTGACTGTTGTTTGTGTTACAGTTGTCAACATATGACTGTTGCTTGTGTTACAGTTGTCAAGATGATATGATTGTTGCTTGTGTTACAGTTATCAACACGATATGACTGTTGTTTGTGTTACAGTTATCCACATGATATGACTGTTGCTTGTGTTACAGTTGTCAACATATGACTTTGTTTGTGTTACAGTTATCAACATGATGTGCTGTTGTTTGTGTTACAGTTATCAACAGGATATGACTGTTGTTTGTGTTACAGTTATCAACATGATGTGACTATTGTTTGTGTTACAGTTATCAACAGGATATGACTGTTGTTTGTGTTATATTTATCAACAGGATGTGACTGTTGTTTGTGTTATATTTATCAACAGGATGTGACTGTTGTTTGTGTTACAGTTATCAACAGGATGTGACTGTTGTTTGTGTTATAGTTGTCAACAGGATGTGACTGTTGTTTGTGTTACAGTTATCAACAGGATGTGACTGTTGTTTATGTTACAGTTGTCAACATGATATGACTGTTGTTTGTGTTACAGTTATCAACATGATGTGCTATTGTTTGTGTTACAGTTATCAACATGATGTGACTGTTGTTTGTGTTACAGTTATCAACAGGATGTGACTGTTGTTTGTGTTACGGTTGTCAACATGATATGACTGTTGCTTGTGTTACAGTTGTCAAGATGGTATGACTGTTGTTTGTGTTACAGTTATCAACATGATATGACTGTTGTTTGTGTTACAGTTGTCAACATGATATGACTTGTTTGTGTTATATTTATCAACAGGAGATGACTGTTGTTTGTGTTACAGTTATCAACAGGATGTGACTGTTGTTTGTGTTATATTTATCAACATGATGTGACTGTTGTTTGTGTTATAGTTATCAACAGGATGTGACTGTTGTTTGTGTTACAGTTGTCAACATGATATGACTGTTGCTTGTGTTACAGTTGTCAAGATGGTATGACTGTTGTTTGTGTTACAGTTATCAACACCATATGACTGTTGTTTGTGTTATATTTATCAACAGGATATGACTGTTGTTTGTGTTATATTTATCAACAGGATGTGACTGTTGTTTGTGTTACAGTTATCAACAGGATGTGACTGCTGTTTGTGTTACAGTTATCAATATGATGTGACTATTGTTTATGTTACAGTTATCAACAGGATATGACTATTGTTTGTGTTAAATTTATCAACAGGATATGACTGTTGTTTGTGTTATAGTTATCAAATTTTCCAATGAGAGTTTGCTGCCTATAAGTGCTTTCACAAGAAAGTCAGCCTGGGCTGATATATGGAAACCCTCTCTGGTAAATCAGCTCCCTGAATCTATCATTGTAGTTCACAGCTTTGGGAATCAGTCCCTCTATTTTTCACGGTCAAAAATGGTTTACCTTGGAAGAAACTAAAAATCCAAGTACTGTTATCATTGTTTGTCAGAGTAATTGTAAGGGTATGTCCTGCTGTGATGAGTCTTATGAAAATTCAGGGAGAGATTAGAAGTGGAAAAAAGAGAGAAAGTACATGTAAGGCTTGATTTAGATTGATGCTGCTGCTCTTTCCTCCCGTGGCTTTGCTTTTTAAATACTGTCTTTGATGAATCACAGGGCTGGTAAAACCCCATGAGAGACCACCTTGTCTATTCCCTTACCTTGAAGCGGGACTACAAATCCACGTCCCAGTTCTTATTTTTAAGAATCCTCCAGAAGGCAGGCTCTTTTAGATATCTATGTCAACATTTAACACTTCCAGGAGGTTTAATTTTTCTTCCCACATTTGAGTGCTTTTCTTTTTATTTGGATTTCAGTGTCTTCAGGAAGTCATTCTAAGCTGTCTCAAATGGACGTTTTTATCCCTGGACACTCCAAGAGAGAGGCTCTGGTTCCTCTATTTGAAGGGAGCAAATCAGATGGGAAACTACAATAGAGGGCACATCTCTGAGCTTTGAGGGAGGAGAGAATTTGGTTCAGAAACATAGAGCTGGCTTCCCGTGGCTTCTTGAGCCCATGAATGTACCCCACAAACGTGAAGCAATATTAATAATATTCATGGATACACTCTTAAGAACAAGGATACTGTAAATCTTAAACTCACCCCTTGTCTAGTGACCTACATATTGGAGACAAATATGAACTATTATAATAATAAAGGTTAAGATATATGAAACGTGAAAGGTAATCCAAACAGTTTCAAGGATCTCAATGAGAAATCTCAGGGTTTTTCAGAAGGAAGGAACAGGCACCAAAGATGATGTCCTAGCATTTTCCATTCCGGGAGCGATGGGTCCTCCAGTTTCCCGGTTTCAGAATATGTTTGAATAACTTATGTCTTAATCTCTATGGGAGATTTAAGCTGATCATCTACAAATTTTTTTGCTTAGGGATGCCAGAACTTGCGTTTAGGAAGAAGCACTGTTTCCATTCTCAGTCCTGACGTCAAGTGCCTGAGATTTCATCTGGCAGGAAGGCATATTTATCTAAGGCGTATGTAAAATTGGTTGAAATAATTCCTATAAAGATGACATGAAAACCTCTAGGCAGAAATACTGCAATTTATTCTTCAAACTATTAAATATTTGGATGTCAAGAAAGGATATATTGGGGACCAAAGGACATGCATTTTGTAATTATCTGGTTTGTAAGATGTCAACTGGGCGTTAGCTCTTCCCCTTCTCTCTTTCCTATGAGGTAGGGCTTTGAAGTGGACATCTAGGAGGATGGGCAGGGCCACATTTCAAATGGTAGTACTTAATAGTGGACCTATTCATTTTGGGCGGTTTTTGGCCAGGGCCAGGTTTGAACCCACCACCTCCAGTATATGCGGCCGGCGCCCTACTCCTTTGAGCCACAGGCCATTTTGGGCAGTCTTATTGCTCTTTAAAACTATTCATGACAAAAATTTGGACAGTTCTTCACATTTCACTTTTATCCCTTCTACAGGGTTCTCACAAGGATCTTTTTCTAGTGCATTATGAAATACAGGACCTTAGAAAACCCATGCAGGCAAAATATTTTGCTTTGCAAAGAAATTTATATTCAAGTATACCTAATTACATGCTATTTGGAGAACATCAAAATACACACGTCATCGATGTTTGGTGTTTGGGGTATAATTGCCAGTTAGGGTGTTCTTTCCACTCCATATTCCTCATCATGTCTGGAACGAGGGACAGTGATGAACGAGATGGAAATAATTATTTCCTTCTTCCAGGAACATGTAGTGTAATGGGATGAGATAAACCAGAGAAGGGGGCAGAGGACTTCACGACAGAGTCTGAATCTATGGGGGGTCTTTCGTGCATATCTACATCATGGAAAGAGGGACCCCCAAATCTTGAAAGCAGCTAAAGGACTTGGGAACAGGGAGTGGCGTGGCATCAAGGTGGGCTGCCGTAGCCTCCCTTTGCCCAGTGTGGTGTTGGCAGAATGGTTGGGAGTACAGGAAACACACCACTTCCAGGGCGAGTGTCTATGATTGCAAAGTCAAACCTCATCCCTGGCATAGGCCCTGTGCCCATTCTCAGAGGCAATTTTTCATCATAGCGAAGAACTTTTGGCACCAGACAACATTCTGAATGCCAACCCTCCTGCTATTGCACACAGCTTCATGGTTGTGTGCAATCCCAGCTTCTCAAGGTTTCAGCCTCTTTGTCCGTAAACGGGGGAGAATGATGACATCTACCCCGCAGTGGTCTTGTGAGGAGTATGAGTCACATGCTCAGCACAGTGCCTTGGTTATGCAAACTCTCAGCAGACGCAAGCTTAAACATGGCCGAGGGTAAATTTGTGGCATACTTGATCTTCTAGGTAACAGAGCATATACACATATATTTTAACTAAAAGTAGGCAATCCTAGCGTGACACTTAGTTTACCCAGCCTTCCTGACATTTTAAAATGCAGCCTAAATATAAACGAAATGTTAGTATGATACTGCTTGGAAAGTCTATGACCACAAAGAAGCAGACTTCTTTCCTCAGATTCTAAGTTAAATGTTGATGCTGATTTTATTTTAGGCAGCATTTCAAAGGGTGCTTTCTGCATCCCCTACCTATGACTTTGGCTATCCAAAAATGTATTCTAAAGTCAGAACACACAACTCAAAACTCTTTACCTATTTTGATATTCAAATCTCACTCGCTGTTTTTGTTTTTTGACACCAAAATACAATTATGAACGGAGTATTCCTGATACTATGCTCTTCCCAAAAGACATTTTTGTATTTTCTTTAAAACACTAGCAGAAAGCAGGAATTCAGTAATTTGTCAGAATACTAACATGTTCACACAGAAACAGTAAACTCAAGAGCAGCCTGTTAACTTCTGGTAAATAGCAACCTCTGACACACATTCTAGAATGTGTGTAGCTTAGAGAATCAGAAGACTCCCCACAGCTATTTTCTAATTTCCCTTTCTGTCCCCTGCTAAACTGCATGTAGGGCCTTCTGCTTCACCCCAAAATGCTCATGTCCGAGTTCCAGTGTTATACGGGGTCCAGAAATTAGTTCTTGCATGTAAACAAATGATCGCATGAAAAGAAAAGTAGCAGTGTAGAAGGGGCTTCCAGAAAGGATGCTGAAGGAGGGTGGTCTTCAAGCATGAAGAGGGTCACCTCTGTCAACATTGCCCTGTGAGCATTTGAAAGGCGCAGCAGCTAGTTAAGCGGCTGCCTGTGCTGGGCCCTGGCTTCTCCCACCGCCCCAGGCCCTGTGTTCTCGGGCAGCTCCTGAAGCCTGAGGGCGCGATGCTGCAGTGAGTATCTCACCACACTTCTCCTAGTCACAATCTCGCTGTGGCTCCTCTCAGGGGGACGATAATTGCTCATTGTTAATGATTGGGGGGAGGGGAGGGCTTAAACACGGTGGAAGGTAAATTTGTGGCATACTTGATCTTCTAGGTAAAGAGAAAAGCAGAAAGTAAGAAGAGAGGAGATAAGCCTGGCAGGGAGACCGGGCGCGTGCCTGTGTAGTTGTTCTTTGCAAAGCAGACCAACAGGGAACCCTCCCGACAGCTTCCCGTGGGTTGGGGAGAAGCTTAGGGGTCACTTCACTTTGCCTTCAGGTGCTGAAATCTGAGAAGGGGGGGTGGGGTGATAAAAATATTGAGACCATCACTGGCCCTACAGAGAGAGAGAGGAGAAAAAACTACTGAAGCTTTCAGATGGTCCTGGAAATGACACATTGTTTTTCTCCCCTCTAAGAGAGAAAATGAATAGCTACTTGATGTATCTCATTGTTTATTTAGAAATTTATTTGGTGTCCTACAGACCTGTGCTTGAAAAATAACTTAAATTTCAAACACGTTAGTACATAATCTCTATTAAAATTTTTCAATTGTGTTTTATATGGGAGGAAATGAGGCTCTGAGAGTTTATGGAATAATGATGAGTTCTGTACTCATCTGAGCGTATACTCTGTCAAGACAATAACGCAGGTAAGTGAGTCATTGATTTTGGCAATGGCCTTACGTGGCTATGCACCTGCCCTTGCAGAACAAGAATAGATGTGGTGAGGTGCCAAGTGCGTGGTACAGAAAGGATCAAGGTGGTGCCCAGCACCATCTGGGAGGCCAGTGAGAAGGAGAAGAAAACACAGTAGGCACCACGGCACATTTCTGTATACGTGATTACATGAGGTCCTGGTCATTTGAGCTTTAAAGAAGCAAGATACACATATTGTCCTATGAACCAGCATTTCCAGGAGAGATGAAAACATATGTCTACAGAAAGCTGTATGTGTATATTTATTATAACTTCAAACTGGAAACAGCCCAAAAGTCTATCAACTGAAAAGTGAATAGACAAATTTTGATACCTTCACACAACAGAATGCCAGTCAGCAACAAAAAATGCAATACTACTGTCTATACTGATCTCAAAAATATCACATTGAGCAGAAGAAACTAGACATAAAACAGTGTGCTCCTGCGTCTGTGTAGTTCAAGAACAGCAAACTAATCTATAATGAGAAAAATCAGAACAGAGGTTACCTAAGGACTGATTGCAAAGAAGCCTGAGGAACTTTTTTTTGGGTAAAACATGTTCTGTAACTTGATTGGAGTGGTGATTATATTGGTGTATGCAATTGTCAAGACTTGCTGGACTTTCTGTGCACGTCAGTTTTATCTCAATTATCAAAGGCATAATGTTGCTAGTAAAGGTCCAGGAAAGCGCAATTAAAGGACGAGGAGAACCTCTCAAAGGCCATTGTATGAAGACAAGCTGCAGAAAGGATTAGATCTCATATTTAGAACTATGCTCTTACACCAGGAGAATTAGCCCAGAGCTTCTTATCCTAAAGGAGAGTAGGCTAGTAGAAAATAGCTTTGGAATAAAATAACTGATTTTGGAGTCCTGAGTTCTTATTGACTAGCCACATGGTCTAAGCCTGGGTTCCTTATCTCTAAATAAGGGAATCTTGGTACTGCCCTTAAATCAAGAAAAGTTGTACTAAGGAGACCAGTGTCCTGATTTAAAGAGAGACTAGACCCACCAACGTTTGAGAGAGTCTTAGAAAAGACATTCCTAATACACCTGAGTGCTGTTTCAGATGAGGCCCTTTGGGATTTTAGTGTCTGAAACTTTTTTAAAAAACAGCTTTGAGAAATAATCCGTATACCAGAAAATTTAATTTACCTATTTAAAGTGCATAATTTGGTGCGTTTCAGTATATTCACCAGGGTTTATAGCCATCCTTACTACCGAATTTTAGAAGACATTCATCACTCCAAAAAGACACTCCACACCCATTATCTGTCATTCCCCATTGCCATACTCCACTCCTAGGCAGCTATTACTACTATTTTAGTAATTATTAATCTACTTTCTATCTGTAGATTTGCCTATGTGGCAGTTAACATTGTAGCATGTATCAGAACCTCATTCCTTTTTATGGGTAAGCAATTTTCCTATTGTATGGATATACCACATTGTGTTTATCCATTATTTGGTTGATGAACATTTAGATTGTTTCCACTTTTTGGCTATTATGAAAAATGATGCCACTACCATTCTTATACATTTGTGTGTGTATATGTGTTTTCATTTTTCTTGGGTGTATCCCTAGTGGAATTACTGAGAAATGTGGTGACTCTCTTCCCCATTTTGAGAAACTGTCAGACTGTTTTTCAAAGCAGTTACATCATTTTACATTCTTACCAACAATATTCCAAATTTTTCACTCTTCACCAATACTTGTTAGTGCTATCTTTTTTATATCAATAAAGTCTGAAACTTTGAGTTGCTTTCTGTGGTGTCAGAGCTTATAAAAGTCCATTGGTGCATGGGTATTGGGGTCACACCGTGTTAGCACCACCTTCACTCACACGTGCTGAGCATCACCCTGAGTTGGACTCAGTGAAATCTTTTCACACACTATGGATTCTTGCACATGGGATCTAGGCTCACATGTCTCCCCTTTTATCTGAACCATGTCTAACAATGTGTTCTGAACTCTCAGGCACTCTTAGTCTGCTCACAAAAGGAAGGATGTCTAATGGACAAGGAAATTAGAGCTCTGATCAGTCTTTTCAATGACAAAAATAATATTTATTGAAAATTTATCTGATGCCAAGTATTATTCTAAGTGTACTGCACTTAGGGAGGTGAATAATATTAAAACACATTCTATAGAAGGATTAAACAACATGCCCAAGAATATACCAATAAAAAGTGGAGTCATGGTGATTTGCCTGAGTTCAAGGCCAGAGCTTTGATTTACTGTGCGATTCTGTGTCAGCATAAATGTATAATTGAATAAGCTTCATGAGTCTACCTTATTCACCATTGTGTTCTGAGAAACATCTAGCTTAATAAATATATGTGATGGATATACTTGTGCTGACATGGATTTACAGTTGCCAAGCTGCAGTTACCTGGGATGAGCTGGAGATACTTGGCCAAAGATGGATGGCTGAGATGGAGATAGCTGGGTTGAGATGAAAGTCTATGCTGAACAAATAAATTTAATTTGCCATATGTAAGGACTTCTGTTCATATTTGGGAAAGTTTAATCATTTTTAAAGCAAGGAGTTTGTGTGCCTGTGAATGCTCTCTCTCTTTCCTCCTCTAATTATTTAGGCTTTTGTTTTCCAGCAAGGCCTCATTCTCCTCTCTTATTCTGTAGTACGACTAGGACAACTCTACTGCTGACATTTCATCTAATTGCACAGTAACAGATTGTGATGGATTAAAGATTTTGCAGTACAAACATTTGGCCTGCTCCAAGGTAGGTAGGAGTAAGACAGAAGGTAAAAACATTTAATTTGAAGATTCACAAACAAGATGATAAAAAATTGCTTCAAAACATATGATGAAATCAACAGAAAAGATTACATTTTGAAAGGTTCAAATCTGTGGGAGATGGAAAAGGCATTCTCCTTCACTGATCACGTTGCTTCCCAAAGAAAACCTCTTAACTATTTTAATAAAAGAGAAAACCAGATGTACATGAGATTTCTCTTGTCTACATCATTTTTTTTCTCGTTCTCCTTTTGTTGTCTATTTATTCCCCTTTCAACTTTTAGCCTTCACTTTCTTCTCTGCCAATCTATAAATGGACGAGCCATACTTCCAAACCACTTATACAAAATTCAGCTGACAACCCTCACTCCTTTTATTCTTTGAATACAGAGGAAAACGACATTGTTTTCTATTCAAACAATTAGATTTTCTTAGCACTACATGTATCAGAATTTATATCTCCCAAGGAGAATTCTCCTCATCATGACCCATCTGAAAGATCACGTAAAAATGCCCGTTAGTAAGCCTCACAGGAAACAGGCCTAGTATCACGTAACCATAGTAACTAAAGCTGTTTTACCCAATTGCATTAACTGATATTCTATACTTGACTCTAAAATGTTTATGACCATTTCAATGAAATTTGCTTTTTAAAGACGAAGACAAGTCACTATCAAAGACAGACAAAAGAATGTCTTATGCACTGAAAAAGGTGCTTGGAGAGAGAGGCTGGAAGTGAAAAGTATTTTGGGCTTCCATGTAAGTGGGGCAACTGGAATAATTTAGTATCTTTCAAATGTGATAGCCTTGAAAGTGATAAGACTTATGAAGCATATTTGTTAAAGAAATGGGGGTACAACGTGCATTATTCGGGTGATGGGAGCAAAGAAAGCTCAAATTCCATAGTTATGTAAAGGACATGTACCCCCTAAAGCTATTAAAAAAAAGTTCAAAAGAAAATTGTTATTATCCTAATTTGCTCAACGGATTTAATCAAAAATATTCCTTTTAGCAGGCTGGATGCCTGACATCCAGGTACAGTGCTGTGTACTGGGAGTAAGAAGGTGAACACACTGGGCCGCGTCCTCGCGCTCACGGAGCACTCATCAGCTAAGGGGCAGGATGGCGGAGTAGAGAACATGGGCTTGGGAGTCAGATTAGAGCCAGGTATAAATGCTTGCTCTGTTGCTTATGTTGTGGGTGGCACTGGGCAAAATGAAGGATCTAATATGAAAAAGGGGGCTATGAAGAGTTACCTAGTAAGACTGCTCCAAGAACTGTGAAGAAACCCCCGGGAGGAAACCACTTAGGGGAGAGTGCTAGCAGCACAGGGAGACCCTGGCTTTTCATGTTCCTACTGTTGCCCTTGGCAGGAACAAATTTTACAAACTTTTCTGTGTTCTGAGTCTGATATTTAAGTGGCAAATTGACATTAAACTGCTTTATCAGATCCCATTTGCCAAAATATCTGCTCAAGTTTTCACTGCTCTGTTACCTGGGCATGACTACAGCCATCTCAGCTCTGTACTGCTGATCTTGCTCGCCCCCTTTCTTTCTTTAAAAAACAAATTACAATAGATGTAGGGGGTACAAGTGGTTTTTTTTTTTTTACAAGTATAACAATATTTTTTATTACTTTAATAGTATTTATTAATACAAGTGTTTTTTATTATATTTATTTTATATAATGCTAAAGTCAGGGCTTTTAGTGTACCCCCCCAAAAAAAAATAATAGGTAGATTTTTAACCCTCATTCGCCTTCCTCCCTCATCCTTTAGTTTTTGATGTCCATTACACCATTTTATGACTATATACATGGTCATAAATTTTAGCTCCCACTGTAAGCGAGAACATGTGGTGTTAGTTTTTCTGATCTCTTTCCCTTTACCTCTGGAAGGAATTCTTAGTTTCCTTTTGCTTATTCAAAATCTACTCAGTTTTAAAGATTACCTTATCAATGGGCAAGAGAGATGAACAGAACCTTTTCTAAAGAAGACAGACGAATGGCTAACAAACATATGAAAAAAATGCTCATTGCCCCTAATTATTAGAGAAATGCAAATCAAAACCACTCTGAGATATCATCTAACCCCAGCTAGAATTGCCCACATCACAAAATCTCAAAATTGCAGATGCTGGTGTGGATGTGGAGAGAAGGGAACACTTTTACACTGCTGGTGGGACTGCAGACTAATATAACCTTTTTTGGAAGGAAGTATGGAGAACCCTCAAAGAGCTCAAACTAGAACTTCCATTTGATCCTGCAATCGTATTACTGGGCATCTACCCAGAAGGAAAAAAATTCTTTTACCATAAGGACACTTGCACTAGACTGTTTATTGCAGCTCAATTTACAATTGCCAAAATGTGGAAATAGCCTAAATGCCCACCAACCGAGGAATGGATTAACAAGCTGTGGTATATGTACACCATGGAATACTATTCAGCCATTTAAAAAAAATGGAGACTTTACACCCTTTGTATTAACCTGGATGAAGGTGGAACACATTATTCTTAGTAAAGCATCACAAGAATGGAGAAGCAAGAATCCTATGTACTCAATTCTGATATGAGAACAATTGACGACCTAGTACATGGTGGGGGGTAAGGGAAGGGGACAGCAGAGAGAAGAAGGGGGCAGAGGGGTGTGGAGTCACGGTGTGTGACCCACCGTTTTGGGGCAGGACACCATTATAAGAGGGACTTTACTTAACAAATACAATCAAAGTAACCTGGTTCTTTATACCCTCAATGAATCCCCAACAATAATAAAAAAAAAGTTTCTACTGCAGTATGAGTTCAGGAAAAAGTGAACTGGACTTCTCAGAGATTTTGACATTGTAAATGGCACAGAAAACATTTGTGACTCTCACAAAAAGCAATAGAAAATGTAGCTTTCTTCCAAATTTATTGACCGTAATTTTTTTTATCTTACTGGTATCTTCAGGGATCATGCTTCTGAGAAACACAATGAAAATATTCTATTAACTGAGTTGTATCAAGAAATAAAGGGGAAGTGAAGAATAAAAAAAAATTGATAAAGATTAGCTAATTTTTTTTCCAACTCTTGCATGGACCTTTCTGGTCTACTCATTTTCTTTTTGCCTAAAACACAGTATTTGTTTATAATACTTATTGGTTCCTTGTGAAGCTCGTTTCTTATTTTGCAACATAAAATTTACAACTATTATTAACCGTTTCCCATGTGTGTTCATCTTCCAAGCTTTATACATTCTGTTCCCTTATGGGCTAATTCACAAATACTCAATATATGTTATGAATGAATGGATGAGAATTTACATTTTATTTAATAAAGAACTTTTTTAATAGTGAGACCCTTCAGCCTTCATTAAATTTATTCATATTGGTAAGTAAATATGTTTAATAGTTGAATTTTAGAGCTTTGTTTCCTGAGCAGAAATTCATGGCAAGTATTTACGAAATAATACTTTTGTGAAGAAACAAAAACACCACAGCTGTTTACTGAGGTTTTGCTCTATTGTGTACATGTGTATTACACCACGTGAAAGGGAAAATATGCATGGACTTTAAGTAGCGCAAGTTGTCAGAACAAACTGACCAAGTGTTAAGGCACCAAAGACGTAAGGCAAGAGTGAGAAAAAGTAGTGGGCATTAGGACTTTACATTGCAAGGTAATTTATGGCAGCATTTTGGGGCTGAAAAGACCGAGAGAGACTGTCTGAAGAAGGTGGTATGATAAAACAGAAAGAGTGTGGGCTCAGACCTGTGTTTGAATTTTAGTTCCAGCATTGTTGGTGTAAACTTGGACAAATTACTTAAACTTCTCCGGGTTTTAGGTCCCCTCCTCTCCTATTTTGTAAAAAAAGACTTAATCATGCCAATTTTAAAGAGCGTTATAAAAATTATTTTTTATTAGCATGCAAGAGATGCTCAACAAATAGTAGCTATTATTTGCGTTTATAGCTTCAGTATAGAAGTTATGGTAAACTCTAATGAAAATGAACTTTGGAAACAAGGCAGCCAGGCTGTGAACACAGGCCTTGGGTGGAAACTGCCTGGGAAGGGTAGGTTTGAGTTTAACACTAGGAGGGCAACGGAAGGTAGTCAGAGGTGTTTTGAAAATGCCTAGGTCTCTCCCCTTCACTCAATTCATGCTTTAGAGTCTATTTTATATTACTTTTCTGGGAAATACACAATAAAAAATAAAACACAAATTTTTTTCTTAGAAACTCTGAAGTGAAAATTTGGATTGCTTCCACCTGCACCTGAAAAGTCTTTTTAACTAGAAAGGCAATTAAATTTCAGTCCTACCCAGTACAGAGCGATTTCAAGGCATTTTCCCTTTCCTGTGATGTTTTTGGAAACTACTTCATAAAGTGGATAATTTTTATTATGCCTAAGAATACAGTTATAACTGGCGATTGAAATTCTGACCAAAGATTCAGATTCAAGTAAACCATAGCTACGGCCAAAACTGTACCAGAAACACTCAAATGCATCTCTATTTTTATAGTTGTTTAAAGGGAAATCAATAGAATTAAAGCCCCCATAAAACGGACACATATATACTAAGTACACTGAAATATTACCGTTTTAATATTCTATAAAATAATTCCATACTACTAAACCATAGCTACCATGTTATACATTTGACTAACAACAAATACTCTAGATATGATAAACTTAGATTTTGTTCCAAGTCTTTGAATTCTTCTTAGAACTGATTCTTCCTTATTTTCCTCGGGGCCAATTTACAGGTTATAAGCAGATAATTACATAACAGCTTTGCCTAAGTCTTAACTTTAAAAAAAAGATAAGTTAACCTATAAGTTCTATGTGCATCATGGAAATAGGCTAAAAAAAGGTTAGGGAGAGGAAAGAGATACTGAATAGATCCTTATTAAAAACAAAAAAAAATTAGAGAAAAATCATTATTACTTCAAGACCATCATTAAAAACAATACCAACAATGATTTTGCTAAGCTAAATGTGCTTTGCTAACACAATTACTATTATTAACAAGGATATTTTTGCACACCTACTGCGTGCTTGCCTCTGTGATCAAACTTGGTTTAACGGTGGAAAACAATACACACGGCTGTGCCTTGGATGGAGCTTCAGTCTGGTGGGGAAAATAGGCAGTGAACAAGCAAAGGAAAAATAAAAACAAAATGGTGCATCTTAGAATGGGTACAGGTGAAACTTACTAAATGCAGAATGCAAATGTCTACATGCAATAACTAAGAAAATGTCATGAAGGCTATATTAAACAGTTTGATGAAAATAAAAAACAAAAACAAAAACAAAAAAGCCACAAGTGTACCTTCCTGGAATCCTGTGAACGTAAATGAACATCTTTGTTGAATTTCTCAAATGCCAGAGATTGTGAATGACAAGGAAGGTCCTGGTTGGTAGCCAGGCTTTAAAGTCCTAGCAATTAACCTTTCTAAGGATTTCCAATAACTCATTGATTTGTTAGGTAGGCATTCTCAGAGATCATAAGTTATCATCTGATTGCTAAATGTACTTAGGAAAAAACATCAGTTCTTACATGATCCTTGGGTATTAAAGATGCTACAAGAAATAATGACATTAACCCATTCTGAAGAAATATTCAGTAATTGACCATTGGAACCTAAAAAAACTTTGCTATTTGATTGAATATGTATTCTCCAGATGCTTTTGTGTGAAGCAGATGTTTTACTAATTAGGCTTAAAAATTTTCTTGCAAAACTGATTTTCCATTAAGGCACTAAAGTAGTTTCTTTTTCCTTCTGCTTGGGCACTAATTAAATTATGTCCCAACTTGTTTTAATTCACGATCAACTTTTTTCCCATTTGAGTGCAATCACAGAATCTCATTTAATAATCACTCTTTACCGGATTCCACACAGCGCAGAGGTGATAGACTTATTCTCTAATGGAGATAAAACAGTACTGATAAGTCACAAAAGCTTGAAGCACATCAGGGAAGAATGTAAAAAAAAAAAAAAGATCTCCCTTGTTTACTTGGGCTGTCTACTTCAGATGCTGTTTTTAGAGATAAGAAGCAGTAGTGGAAACCATGAGGATGAAAATAAGTTCAAAACAGAAACAAGATGCTAAAATGAAAAGGGTCTAAGTCCTTTGATGATGTACCCGATGCCAGAGTGCAGAATCCAGACAATTTCTAGAAGAGTCTTAAGTACAATTTTTAAAAGGAGGACAATAGAGTCCTCACTGTTGATTGTAAAATTTTAAATAATTGAGTAAAAGGTGTTAAATGAATGGATTATTCTTCGATATAAACAATTATTTTTTGAATGATTCAAAAGAAAAAAAGTTTCAAAAATTCAACATAGTCAGCCTTAGGCTATATATATTGCTAGCTTTTTGCAAATGGAAGAACTGTATATACTGGTCAGAAAGGATGGTTTAACTTTGACAAATACACATATTCATCTCTCAATTCAGATCTGTTTTAAAGAAATCAAAGAGAAAGGCTGAGAGGTCTCTCAGTTCCCAGTTAGAAAGTGAGGACAGTGTAGCTCAGACAGCTAAGGCACCAGCCACATACACCTGAGCTGGCGGGTTCAAATCCAGCCCGGGCCCGCCAAACAACAATGACGGCTGCAATGAAAAAACAGCCAGGCATTGTGGCGGGCGCCTGTTGTCCCAGCTACTTGGGAGGCTGAGGCAAGAGAATCGCTTGAGCCCAGGAGTTGGAGGTTGCTGTGAGCTGTGATGCCACAGCACTCTACCTAGGGCAACAGCTTAAGGCTTTGTCTCAAAAAAAAAAAAAAAAAAAGAAAAGAAAGAAAAAGAAAGAAAGAAAGTGAGGAGGTGGAGTAAGGGGGCAGTCAGCCACGCAGTCACGCATCAGGGCAAGGGAACCTGAAGCTGAGTCAGTAAGGTGGCTTTGGTTGTGTTAATTCAAGCAATGGCATCAAGCCCAGTGAAAACTCACCAGTGATGTTTCTACCTGAAGTTGGAATCTAATACTGAGAGCTGTGTGCTGTTCCTGGCCCAGCCAATATCTGCCACACCTTGTCCTTCTTGAACATATGCTTAGTAACTTCCAGGTAGGCTCTCATACCAGCCATGCTCTTTCCCAATTCTTTCTAAATTTATACAGTTGCTTCACCATCTTATGACTTTCAGGGTTGCCAACTTTCCGGCAAGAAAACTTTACCCCATTCTATCAAAAATCACAAAGTTGGGGGCAGCGCCCATGCCTCAGTGAGCAGTGTGCCGGCCCCATATACCAAGGGTGGTGAGTTCAAACCCGGCCCCGGCCAAAGTGCAACAACAACAACAAAAAATAGCCGGGCATTGTGGCAGGCGCCTATAGTCCCAGCTACTCAGGAAGCTGAGGCAAGAGAATTGCCTAAGCCCAGGAGTCAGAGGTTGCTGTGAGCTGTGATGCCTTGGCACTCTACCAAGGGCGACAAAGTGAGATTCTCTCTACAAAAAAAAAAAAAAAAAAAAAAAAAAAAAATCGCAAAGTTGGATCTCAGTGGGTCTGATTTAAGTAATTTAAATCCAAGTCTGTAATGAATAGCCTACTATGGTTAGCAATTTTGTGTCTAGATTCTAAAGCTGTGCATGAATTCATCTTTTGGACTTTCTTTGATATCTTTTAACTCACTATGACATTAAAAATAACATTTAACAGTGTTAGAACAAAGATAAAATCATGAACAAAATTGCTCAGGTAAAGGAAAAACTGTTTCTTCAGTATCATAAGACTAAAGTCAACATAAGACTTCAATTTATTCAGAAAATTATAATTTTCTGTGGTTAATGGATGGTGGCATGAAAAAATAGAGCACGTATCATTGAGAATACGTAATTTTTCAGTTATAATTGGAATCTTATTTCCTTTTAACTTTATTTTGTTTTCCTTTTTTTCCTTTTAACTTTAAAGTGGATCTAGTCATCCAGAGATATTCCGTAAGCTAGATATTCGTTCTATGGAAGGGATATAGCCACTCCACTAAAAACCACACACTTCTATTCCTGAATGGATGTCAAAGAGGAAAGTCTCAAGAGTAGTAAAGTGTAACGGTAGAAGAATTGTTTTTCCATTAACACTCCAAGAAGCATTCGGTAAGCACAATGGTGGTGAGGAAAAGAACAGATACAGACAGAGGGAAAGAGCACAAGAAACAGGAGGATGAAAACGCAAATGGAGAAAGAAAGTACAAAAAAGAAGAGTGACCAAGGGGGAAAAAAAGAGAGATCTCTCATTGACTGAACATTTACACACACCATACTCTACGTTAGGTACTGTGCATTCTTTTCTATTTAATCTGTAAACAAGATAGGGAACTATTAACATTAGGTCACTTTCTAGAGTGAAAGAAAATAAATCTTCCAGAGTGTAAATGACTTATTTAAGGGCTCAGAGCTAGGAAAGGGATCAGCCACTGAAGCCTAGAGTGTTTGAGCTTAATTGAAGGTAAGTCTTTTTCTAGAAACCAATTTCATTGGCAATAAGCAAGGCAAAGATGGATGTTTGGGAGGAAGATGAGTCAACACCAAACTCTATAAAAGCAGAAGTGGTTTTTTTTTTTTTTTTTTTTTTTTTTTTTGTAGAGACAGAGTCTCACTTTATCATCCTTGGTAGAGTGCCATGGCGTCACGTCACACAGCTCACAGCAACCTTCAACTCCCAGGCTTAGGTGATCACTTTTTAAAAAACACCTAGCAGCTTGGGCATGGTGGCTCACATCTGTAATCCTGGCACTCTGGGAAGATCAGTTGAGCTCTACTAAAAACAAAAATTAGCTGGGCACAGTGGGGTGTGGCTATAGTCTCAAGTAAATGGGAGGCTGAAGTGAGAGGGTCACTTGAACCTAGGAGTGATAAGTTGAAGTGAGCTATGATAACGCCACTGCACTCCAGCCAGGGTGACAGAACAAGACTCTGTCTCAAAAATAAATAAGAAGTCTGAAACTGCAAGAGCAGGCAACCTAAGACAGGGGCTATGTTTTTCCACCATACAAAAAACAAAAGAGGGAATTGTTGGGCCCTGCCATGTACCTGAGGCCTAGTGCAACTTCCCGAGCCTGACTAGAAGTAGATCCATTGAGCTACTTCCCCCTAGCAATGACTCAGCAAGGCCCGGCCTGAAACTGCCTCTACCTAGATACAGTCAACGTGGTACCATGCCATTGGCCCAACCCTGCCATGCACCTCATCCCCGCCTTCTTTCCCTGCTCCTTCCCCACACTCTATATAAGCAGCTGCTTGACGCAATAAAGTTGAGTTCCTGCTTAAAAAAAAAAAAAAGAAATGAAATCAGAAAGGAAGAGCAAAGAGAGGGAAGGAGGGAGGGGAGTGGGGCTTTGGTGTGTGCCAC
>CAUYPK010008520.1:0-12602 GCA_963574355.1 Loris lydekkerianus | reverse complement strand
CCAGGAATGGAAGAAAAAGTATCCAATGTACTCAGCCCTACTATGAAGCTAAACTATAGCTTTCACATGAAGGCTATAACCCAACTATAGCACAAGACTATGGGGAAAGGACCAAGGAAGAGGAAGGGAGGGGGGAGGTTTCGGTGGAGGGAGGGTGATGGGTTGGGCCACATCTATGGTGCATATTTTTATCTATAATAAAAAAAAAAAAAAAAAGAATGGGAGGTGTTAAGTTGAGCCCCAGAAGAAAAGATGAGGGCAGAGATTGTTTCCAAACATCTGAAGGGATGGCGTGTGAGAAAGTGAGCTGACATTACTTAGAAAGTGACTAAGAGACGCTGCCTGCTTCTCTCTTCATTTCAACATGGGGCTATAAAAATCTCTCCACTTTGCAGACTTTATTCTTTTGGTCTGCAAGTTCACTACTCTTACATTGCATGGCTAGCTTGGACTATAAATTATCAAGGGTATTCTCTACCCTGCACCCAGAAGCTTCCCTAAATCTAGACTTAACTATAATTTAGAAAACCCCATGTTGCTTAATAACATCCACCATAATGATAAAAAAATGTCATACTGTCAGAAAACACCAATTTGATGTCACATTTAATTAGAAAATTCCATTCACATGTTAGGGCAGATTTAAAAGATGCAGAGAGAACAACTAGCTTCCCTTCGCAACACCCTCTTACAACAAAAGCAGCAGAAACAAACACAGCAACACTTACCAAAATTTCCGCCAACTATCACAAACTTTATATACACCACATGTCTTCTAAAACAGCAGCAGGACTGGTCCTGAAAACAATACCACAACAAAAGAAAATACATCATTAAACAGAAACCGTAACACACCTTCTGCTCCTCTTCGGGAAACAGCAACCTCTTCCTCAGCTTCGGGTACCCATTGCTGTACCAAATTCCACCTCCAGCTTCCTCTTTGGTTTTTACAGGAAAATGAAACCTATTTATAAATGATCTCAGCACTCACTAATAAAATATAAATTAAAAAATAGAGAAATAAAATCACAAACTGCTTACCAATATCTGAATGTTAAGCCCTTTAAAAGAAGTGAAGACATGAGAATGGGGAAATCTTTAAAATTGCACTCAAAACATTTCTCCCCCAAACCAATTCTTTTTTTAATTTTTTGTCTTTTTAATAACATCCTCTCCTCTTCCCTGCTAGCTATGAGATCCTGGGCAATTCTCCTAACTGTTCTTTTCTAGATTTCATTTTATTATCTGGGAACTAGGCATTACTATACTGAACCTCACAGGGTTGCCATGAGGATTAAATGATATCAGTTAAACGACACATAAATGACACAGAAAGGCTTAAAACAGCATCTGGCACACAGGAAGCACTCGATACACCTGTGCCATCATCATCACTCTCCTAGTCCCCCATGCTTCAAACCTCACACGGCCTTTCCTCACCACTGCTGCAAACCATGGCCCCAACCTGCCGTGTAAGTCCCACATCCTGCGGGGGTCCCACATCGTGTGGGGATGCACGGCTTCTCTCCATGCTCCTCATTAAGCTCCATCTGGTCTGCCTCACACCTGGCACATACCGGTTTCCTGGCTTCCCATGTACTCCCTCCCCATTCAACCCTCACGGCTCTGCAGGGCATCCTCCCTCAACACACTTACAGCCCCCCTTCCTCAGAAGAAATACTCCCACTGCTTCCCACCCGCTGCATGTTTATCTGTGAAATCACCTTCACCTGGGATTCAAGATCTCTTCGGCTTTATTTCCACATCATCCCATCAGAGGCTGTTTTATGTCCAGTCACCTGTCCTACCTCTGAACGCCTTCTGCCCATACCTGCTGGGAGGAGGCCTTGCCATTTTCTCAGGCAGGGGCTTTTACCTTTCTATGCTATGGGGGTCTAGGCACATCTTTCTCAGAATAGTGTTTTCCAGGGCTTGAAATTAACACATGAAATGCATGGTATTAAAAAAAAAAGTATATTGATAGTTATCACAATGTTTTTGAAAATTGTGATGGGCCTCTTTTAGTGCTTAAAATTTTTCTAGCAAAAGCCTAGGAACTACTGTAATTTTAAGTACTGCTATGCATAAATGGTATTTCAAGATATCTATAACAGTAATATAATTATTTCTACTGGGGACAAATAGCCAGTGCTACTTCCATAATAGAAGGTAACATTATATTTTAGTTAAGGATTAATGAAAATGCCGCAGTCATTTTTTTTTTCATCCATGTTCAAAGAGCCCCTGAATTCCACTCTTGGTCCTCAGGTCAAGAGCCTGAGCTTCAAGGCCTTCCTTAACTCTCATTGCCTTTTCTGCCCTGCTGCTCCTAATTTGGTATTATCTTATCCTTCTTTATTGCTCTCTTGTCCTCCTACACCATAATGTTTAAGTTGTCAGCCTTTTAAGGGAAGGGGAGAGTCTCCTTTCCCCACTTTTTTTGGGGGATACAGAGTCTCACTCTGCCATGGTGCAACCTCAAACTCTTGGGCTCAAGAGATCCTCTTGCTTCAGCCTCCCAATTAGCTGGTTCTACAGGTGCCCTATAATACCCAGCTAGTTTTTCTATTTTTAGTAGAGCTGGGGTCTTGCTCTTGTTCAAAGTGGTCTCGAACTCCTGAGCTCAGATGATCCACCTCCCTTAGGCCTCCCAGAGTACCAGGATTATAGATGTGAGCCACCAGGGCTGGGCTCCACTTTTAAATTTTTTCCACAGCTAATAATGCCTTCCATTACAGTGGCACAGCAGAGAGCCATTCATCAAGCTCCTTACAATTAATCAGTGAGCAACAGTGCAATCTTGCTCACCCTACAGGAGCTCAACTAGTAATTAATATTATCTCATCTCTCTTTGCAGCTTATGAAGTCCTGAATATGTACGTGGGACACCTAAACTTTCTATTTTTGGATTATAAATTACAGAAGTTAGGCAACAAAATGTTCTCTACTTCTATTTATCTTTAGAGAATGAAAGCTTAGTCCATGCTGTTGACTGACAGATCTCCCGGGAATAGACCAGCTGTTCATTCATTCCATCAACACATGGGTGCTTATGTGACACAAGCACAATTCCTGCCTTCCTGGGGTTTCAAGTTTAGCACCTTTCCTCAGCTAGTCCAGAGATCTTGCATAGACAAAGAACAGCCAGAGATCTCCCCCAAGTACAGGCACCTCTGTGACCCATGTTGGCAAGGCCAGCATTGTTGCTCTGCCTGCCACCAGATATTACAGAAGCTCCAGCTTCCCATTAGTCTCACGGATGTGAGCCATGGTTTTGCAGTAGGTAGGAATTCCACTTCCCCTCTGAGTACCCGCCTGAGAGATGTCATCCTTGCATAAGAGGTGGGGGGGAAGGTGGCAACTATCAAAGTGACTATCCCAGGCAGGGCTTCTCAACACCTGGACACGTATTTCCCTCCAAGCCTGCCAAGTCTACAACAGACTGGCCTCGGGACCAACATAGTCCTTTGGCAATTAGCCTTTTTCCTGAGTACCTGTAGCTCAGGCTGTCTGTGTGTCTTCTGTCAAGAACAAAACCAACAAATAAAAATAAAAATAACAGAATAGTTCTTCCTTTTTTTTTTTTTTTTTTTTTTTTCTTGGAGACAGAGTCACTCTGTTGCCCATGGCAACCTCAAACTCTTAGACTCAAGAGATCTTCCTGCTTCAGCCTCCTGAGTCTGGGACTGCAGGTGCCTGCCACAACGCCTGGCTAGATTTTCTATTTTTAGTGGAGATGGGGTCCTGCTCTTGCTCAGGCTGGTCCTGAACTCCTGAGCTCAGGCAATCCACCTGCCTCAGCCTCTCTGTGTGCTAGGATTACAGGCATGAGCCACTCCGCCCAGCCAGTTTTTCCTTTTCAAATAAAGATAGAATAATGATTTTTTCCACTGAAAACCACTTATAAGGCACTGCGACCATTTGCTTTGGCAGAAATTCACCAGTGATAGCATTTTTCACAGTCGACATGTCAAGTGACTCTTCAAATAAATGGGGGTGTATTCTCCCTTCCCCAATGGCTAAGACTGATGTGATAGCCACTCAGAGAACAAAGGCTGGACTTGGCATACATACTCTTTTTAAACTTAAGGACACTTAAATCTATTTCATTTGAATTTGTTCTTTTTGAGACACAATAACAAAGAGGGTGGCATGGCTGTTTTATCTTCTGTTTCGAGAATTACCATATCTATATCATGGAAGTGAGTGAAGACTTTTATGGGTGCTCTTATAATAACCCACAGCACTGAACTTCCTTCTTGCTTCTAATGCGTGCTACACTCTGTGGTGTGGCTTCTGGGTTAAAGGCAGCTTTCTCATTCCGTGCTGGAAACTAGTATCTCCAGCCCAGTTCCCATCTGCCTGCCTCTCTTTCTTCTTCCCAACAGATTCGCCGTATTTCTTCATCCACAGTGCCCTGTGGGCAGGTGACAGCACCCCAAGCCCATGGTGGGGGACTTGAATGGTCCAAGGCTTTGCAATGTGTCAACTGGTGACACTAGGATCACCTGGGAGCATCTCAGAAATGCAGACTCTGAAGCCCCACCCAAAATGATCGAGTGGGAATATATTTTACAAGCTTCTCCACGTGATCTGAGTGCCCACTACAGTTGGAGAAGCACTGATTCACAAGAAACCCATCCCTGTTGTCAGTGATTGCCTCATGATAGGCGTGTGTGGCCCAATTTAGGCCACTGAGATGTGAAGAATGCCTCTGTAGGAGCTTCTGCTCACTCTGGGAGTCTGTGGCACCTGTAAATTTCCAATAAACGTCATGCTGTTCAGAAGTCGCTGAATTGGGTTTTCAATTACCTGCAGCTGGAAAACCTCCTGACTAATCGGTCCCCATTAAAACATTATAAAGGACCAGACGCCAAGGCTCTGGGCTCAGTCATGGGCTGCAAAGGCAGTGCTTCAGCAGACCCAGAGCAAAGTTCAGAGACGCCTCTGGGTCAGGGAACCTACCCGTAGCATTTCTGGTCCTGACAACTGTGGTTCATTTGCACACTTCCAGAAGCTTTCTAAATTAGCCAATCTAAAAGATCAACTGGAGGAAATGCTGAGCGCTTTCCAAGTAATTATAACCAGAGTGGTCAACAGTTGCCTTCCCCAGAAGCCATAAGGATATCATTTCCTGCAAAGACAATGGGAGACTAATTGCTCAGCCTCAGACTCTAACAAGGGAGACAACCTGTGGCAAGTAATTACTGAAGGGTAAAAAAGGAAAAGCTTGGGGCTCTCGGAATCTGTCTCTGGATCTGCTCCAATTACTGGGAGTGGGGGAAGGAAGGATGGGGGGGAAGAGCCAACTGGTCTGGGAGAGGATTTGAGGGCTGGCAGCTTAGGCCACCACCCACACCAGTTTTTACATATCACTGGTACACAGGGAAAACCTTTCTGAGGAAACAGAATAGACCAGCGATTACAAGAAACCAAGAATGGCTTGGGTGTAATTTTGTTCCACTTAAGGAGTGATGTAGCCAAGAAGAACTGGATGTCTAAATGGACATTATCTCTTTGGTGTGTCCTAACTGCTTAGCCACAAGAGGGTATTTTGGAGGTTGGGTTAGTTGTAATGGCTGGACGAAGAGCATATTTTCTATTAAGGAGTGGAACACTGACTGATGTTCCAGGTTCCATCTCTGCATAACTCTTCTTTTCTCAAAAGCTTTTTGTTCTCTTTCCTGATACTTCACACTCTTCCATAGTCCCAATGAGCATCCCATGTGATGAGTTTCAAATTACATCTCCAGATCTATTACCCATGTTCCCGGTTCCTCTGCTTGTCCCTTACACAGAAAATGCCACCAGGGTGGGGACTTTGTTTTAAGCGCTGTTATTTTCTCAACACTTAGCACAGTGGCTGGACTGAGTGTGAAATGTTTGTTGAATGAATAAGTGTAAGCCTGTGCACAGACTCACTCACAGAAGCTCTTGCCATCATCTACTGACTGGCCTCTGACTTTGGCCTCTCCTTTTCTACCCTGACACCTACAGTCTCTGGATTACAGCACTACTCAAGTCATTCCTAGAGTATTTCAGCTAGGAAGGATTCAGTAGCCCAGCCCTAGGCTTTCTAGGTGAGAAAGTGGGTCATCAAGGCCAAAAGACTTGCCTAAGATCTTATAATTAAAGGTGGCAGAGACAGGATCTTAACTCAATACCCTGCACTCTTGCTACCAGGCCACTGACCAGTTCAAAAACCTTCAACAGTCTTTCAGTTGAACTTAGCTGAGGGCCTGGTATGTATTAATCACTCAATAAATATTTGTTGAGTGACCAATTTAATGAACTAATGGGTCTCATGCATAGGCCAATGTGTTTCAGTGTTTCTTAAAGTGGAATGCTCTTCAAAGAAAGATGATGTCCTTGCATACAAAATGGAGACAAGAAGAACTGTTCTCTTCTCCATGATCAGGGGAGCAGTTGTAACATACCAGACCTCTTCCTCTGCAGTGCCTCTGAGCCACCCTCCAGGAAACTCAGGGGTTGATGACACCGCTAGGAAAACCAATGTTTTACACAGTCAAACTTCTCAGCTTTGCACTCAAAGCCACCCACCATCATTCCAAACCCAATGAGGCGTCTCTTTAATTTCATTTGTTCTTCCTCCCTCACACTCAGCCTTCCCAGAGCACTTGCTGTTTCCACCCCCTGTCCCTCCTCCAGGCCCTCACCGGCCCTGTTTCTCCCCTATTATGCGCTCTTATCTTTACTTGCAAGAACAGAGCACCAACCTGTCCCTCAAGCCAACTCTAACATAAATCCCTCCCTCCCTCAAGTGTTTGCCCAATTTCTCCCACTTCTTCTACACAGTTAACCCTATCTGCTTCAAGGGAACTAGCTCCTTGAAAGCAAAATCGTAGTCTCAATGTATCTTCAAACCACTGGTACCTTGCCTGGCCCAGTGCCTTCCCCAGAGGAGACATTTCAAGTCATTAGTTGCATTCAGAGAAACTTGTCCGTTTTTGTTCACCTCTGTGACCAAATTATGTAAGTTTTGTAATTGGAATTTCAAGTCTTTCTCTAGCCTGTGTGGGCCGATGACACAGCCAACACACACTTGCAGAGCTCACTTGCTAAGGAACAGCTGTGTGAGTGTTTGTTGAGTCTATTTTCAAAAGCAGAGAATAGGGAAAGGGCCAGGGAGAGTGACTTTCCCTCCCTCCTGCAGCTCTCCCGTGGCTGCAGCAGTCCTGGAGGTAAAAGTTGGCCAGCTTGTGCATAAACATAACAATAGATTCAAAATGTAGTATAGTCCTGAATCCTTTCATGCTACAACATTCTCTGCAAGCCCAAAGTCAATTGTCTGAAAAATTAAAGAGTTCCAAATGGTGGGATAATACATTAAACAAGCAAACACACAAAGCCCAGTTGCCTTTGGGAGGTGGATGGGAACCAGAAAATAGAGTTCCCTAGGAAACTGAGCCTTTTGACTGTGGCTTTCCCTTGTCACTGGGTGTGAGGCCCAGGAAGGTTGGAGGGGTGCTCTGAGAAGGCTTCACTGACCTATCTGCTTCCCTGCCTGCAGAGGCCAGCAGGGTCCTTCTGCCTTCACTCCAACAAGTGGGGCAGACTCAAGCAAGGCTAGGTGGTTTGTTATTTGCTGGAGTGTGAGTAAATAGCGAGAGGAGGAGAAATGGAGAGAAAAAGAGATGAGTGTGAGAGTGCTCAGCCAGCAGAATTACTGACCACGGAATGCAAGGGCAGGAAGGTCAGACGACAGGAGGCTGGCTGATCCTCTCTCATCAGCTATTGGCAGGACAAGAGGGACTCCGAGGTTCACCAGGTTCACCGTTGAGCAAGGTGTGAAGAGCTTCAACTGGGCTGCCCCAGAGGCCCTAGGGCTCTCCGCATTCACAGCTCTGAAGCTGGACTAGACAAAGATTTGGGGCTCACTGCACAGATGGGTGGACAGAGTCAAGCAAGGGGCTGGGGGAGGGGCTTTAGTTCCCCCTCCCCAATCTCCACCTACTCCCAAGCAACAGCAATAGTAGCAAATATATATGAAATATATAATTTCATATATATTTATGAAATTATATCCATATATTCATATTTAATATTCACTATAGTTAAACCTTAAGGCTGAGAGATCCAGTTTGTTTGGGGAAGGACTAAATGAAATAAATGCCATTGAAGTAATTAGATGACTGTCAGGAGAAAAAAGAAGATGCTGCTTCTATAAGACTCATGAGGATGGGGCGGTGCCTGTGGCTCAAAGGAGTAGGGCACCGGCCCCATATGCTGGAGGTGGCGGGTTCAAACCCAGCCCGGGCCAAAAACTGCAAAATAAAATAAAATAAAAGACTCATGAGGATGAAGTATATATTTATAAAAATCATATCGTTCTTGTCCATCTGGTAATGAGTTCTAGTCAAATGATCACATCACTTATATATCTGGTAAAAAAGCAAATAAAACAAAAACTCTGATTGAACTGTATTTGAATTATTTCTGACTTAGCCTTTCAAACTGAGCTATTCCTAGAGCTTTGCAATCCAGTCTGCACAGAAACAAAGCTTTGCTCTGCTGCAAGTGCAGCTGCTGGACAAGTCCCCGAGCTCTCTGCCAACCAGATGAACACTCCCAAGACCCTCCAGATAGACACTCTGTGGCTCCTGGGAAGGCCCAGGAAATGCACACAGTGTCACAATGCTGCCAAGATCAAGGTTAATAGTGATGTGTGCAGACTGGCTACCATATTAGAGTCCCAGAATCCTGAGGTTGAATAGAATGTTAAACAATGTCTGATATTTTAAAGCTATTTTTTAGTATCAGAACTGTGTGTGTGTGGATGTTATCCATGCCAAGCATGTAACAATTATGCCAAGATATCCTACTAGCACATTTTATATGTGGAAAATCCATTCTTGTGGGAAACATTTCATTAAAAAAAAAAAAAAAAATTCTTTTCTTGTTACTGGAAGTTCTGAAGGTTAGACACACACACACACACACACACACACACAGCCTGTAATAAACCTCAAAATATTAGATAAAAGTGGAATAGAGCAGCCTTTCATGGTTCAGGAAAAGACTCAAACACTCACTGCCTCCAAATCAATATGGAAAAGGAAGACAATCCAATAAAGAAATGGGCAAATTACTTGAAAAGCAAAACAGAAAATTTGAATGGCCAATAAGCATGTGAAAAGAGTCATCGAAGAAAGGAAAATTAAAACCGCAATGCTTTACCAATTCACACAGTCCAGCTGGCCAAAATGACAAACACAAAAACCATGAAGTGTTGGTGAGGATGTGGAGAAGCTGGAACTCTCAAACCCTGCTGGTGGGAGTGGTAACTGAAAAAGGCAGTGTCATCCACGGCCACACCACCCCGAACGTGCCCAGTCTCAGCTGACCTCAGAAGCTAAGCAGGGTCGGACCTGGGCAGCCCAGTGTCACCACAGTGAACACACACACACCCTGTGACCCAGGCTCTTCCCATCCGGTCCTTCCTATGTTACCCCTATGCTCTCCCATTGACATTTACAAGAATGTTCCTAGCAGTGCTATTGGTAACATTCCCAAATCACAAACAACTCAAAAGCCTGCTACAATAGGAGGGCTATAAATTTTGATATAGTTATACAGTATAATGCTGCACAGCAGTGAGAGTGAACAAACTATTACCTACACCATGGATGAATCTCCCAAACATGATATTGACACAAAAGAGTGCCTAATGTGTGATTTTATGTATATAAAGTTCATAATAGATAAAACCAACCTTTGTTGTCAGAAGTCATGCTATTGCTTATCCTTGGTGGAAGTTGGGGAGGTTAGAGGCTGAAAAGGCATCTGAGGGGGCTTCTAGTGTTAAAGTGACACTCCTTCTCCATCTGGCTGCTGGTTACAAAGGAGTGTTCACTTCAAGAAAATTCACTATCAGTGCACTTTATAATTTGTGCACTTTTCTGCGTGAATGCTACATTTCAATTAAAAAAAAGAAATCTTGGAGTTAACACAGTGAAACCAGAAACAAAACAGAACTCTCTTAAGTACTGAAAGCAAAAGAGCTCAGCAATTTAATTTAAGCAAGGTAATTCAAAAATTTGTTGCGCTAAAAGCTTAAAAGTGCCATTTCATTAAATTGTGTTTTTTATTCATTTAAGATGATTGTTATGCCAAAGCTATTTTATTGTTATATATCAGGAAGGCATGAAGCAAACAGTTTGAAAGTAAAATAAACACAAATCATTTTAGTTTTATTATACTGCTGTTTTAAAAGTGAAGTTTTACAGGTATTCAAACCCCATTTTTTCAGGTCAATTAAAAACGGTTTCCTGGGGCCATGGTTTATAGTCCAGCATCTCTAGATAGGAAACTCCTGCAGACAAAAGTATTTTCTTTCTGTGCCTCATAGGTGGTGTTCAACCTTTGCCTTCCAGTGTCAGTGGGCCTGATTAGTTCGTCCCTGCTAATGGAAGCAACCACAGTTCAGCCCGCCTTTGCAGCCCTGTGTGGATAAAGCATCATTTCCATCAGACAGTGTGAAATACTGAAAATAACTCACAGGATACCAGGCCCGCCTTTGTAAATTTCCGGGTTTATTCAGATTCCCACACTGGAGCACACATGGTCATGAGGTCAAGCCAGACTCCTGGCCCACCCGGGAGCAGTTAGCATAGCTTGGAGGGAGAGTGAGTCTGGGCCCCAGTCTGCAGGGCAGCCTGCCCTCCACCTCGGCCAGCCCCCCACCCCGCATCCGATCTGACCATTATCATTAGACATGCACTCTGCACACTCCTGCTGTAGCTGCCCCCAAAATAAATCCCTTGGAGCGTAGAAACTGCATGGCCAGATTGACTCTCAGACACCTTTGTTCTCTCAGACTCTCTGATAAGGGAGATTTACTCAGCACTGAGACGGCACCCTAAGATGGCAGGCAGCCCTGCAGGAAGCGAGGGACAGACATTCACATACCTACACTGCAAGGCGCACCAGGACCCCTGTGGGGCTGCAGGGGATGTGTGTGGGGTCCCGCTGGAGGAGACCTCACTCATCCTCCACCGATCCCCACCTGGCAGGAGCTGTGCCCCACCCTGCACCTGGAGGAAATCTGCGCCTTTCTCTGGTCACTCCATTTTCCTGAATATTAGCTTCCCAAAAAAGACCACTTCTTAAGAGTCAAGCTCTGCTGTTTTTGTGTAGACTTGCCGATGCTAACTCTACCCCTAACTTCATTGTTAGACAAATAATAATAATTTTATGAATCCTTTAAGAGATTTCTGCCCCAACCCCCCACCCCAAGCCACAGTTAGGATTCTCTCTGGTAAGAAAATAACATTTAATTTGGTGGGGCATAGTGGCTCACACCTGTAATCCCCAGCACTCTGGGAGGCCCATGTAGGTGGGTCATTTGAGCTCAGGTGTTCAAAACCAGACCCTGTCTCCACTAAAAATATTAAAATTAGCTGGGTGTTGTGGCAGGTGCACGTAGTCCCAGTTACTCAGGAGGCTGAGGCAGGAGGATCGCTTGAGTTTGAAGTTGCGGTAAGCTAGGCTGATGCCACAGCTCTCTAGCCTGGGATATCAGAGTGAGATTCTTTCTCCAAAAAAAAAAAAAAAAAAAAAAAATTTATATATATATATAAAATAATTGCTTTTAAACAGCTTTTTATCATGAGTGTCACAGAGATTTTCTTTCTGAAAATGAAGATAAATCACAAGGGTCGAATAAGGTAATTAGTTAAGAGTTTAACAGGTACAGAGGAAAATCAGCCGGGCCAATTCCTTCAGCACCTGTAGCCAGATGACTGAGCTCTGGCCAGTGAGGGCAGTGGGCACTGGCCCACAGCCCATGAACTCAGAATGGTTTCTACATTTTTAAGGGGTTAAAAAAAAAAATCAAAAGCATATCACATGGGAAATAAAATTATATGAAATTCAAATTTCAGTGTCCATAAGTGAAGTTTTATTGGAACACAGCCAGGCTCGTTTGTTTATGTCATATCAGTAGCTGCTTTTCATACCAGCAGCAGCAGCAGCAGAATTGTCTTGATAGAGAGTGTACGGCCTGCAAAGATGAAAATATTTACTATCAGCCCCTTTATAGAAAATGTTTGCCAACCCTGAGCTAGTAATCTCTGCAGAGGCTTGTCCACTTCAATTCTTACTGTCAAAGGAAAGCAGTCCCAACGCTGGCTCCAATTTCACACCAACACAACCCACCGGAGCAAAGCCTTTCAAGCTGTGGTCTGTGATCAATTTACTGGGTCAAAAAAATTCAACTTAGTCCATTGTATCCAGCATTTTCTTTAATGAAGTAAAAGAGAAAAATATCAAGGGCACTGTTATGGACTGAATTGTGTCCCTCCAAAATTCATATGCTGAAGCCCTAACCCCTAGCATACAATAGACTGTGCCTGTATTGGAGTTAAGGCCTTTAAAGAGTAATTAACTTAAAATGAAGTCATACGAATGGGGCCTCTAATTCTTCTCTTTTTTTTTTTTTAATTAAATCACAGCTGCGTACATTGATATGATCATGGGGCATCATACACTAGCTTCACAGACCATTTGACACATTTTCATCACAATAGTTAACATAGCCTTCCTGGCATTTTCCCAGTTACCGTGCCAAGACATTTACATTC
>CAUYPK010008519.1:0-26595 GCA_963574355.1 Loris lydekkerianus | reverse complement strand
TAGAGCACTCCAAAAGTGTGTACATTGTTACCATTATTCTCATATTTCCTCTTTCCTAAACCACTGAAGAAATACTGCATTTGAAAATATATTGTTCTACCAGCTCAGGACCCACAGCACAATGGTTACGGCGCTGGCCACATGCACCCAGGCTGGTGGGTTCAAACCTGGCCCCAGGCCTGCTAAGGAACAATGACAACTGCAACAAAAAAATAGCCGGGCATTGTGGTGGGTACCTGTAGCTACTTGGGAGGCTGAGGTAGGACTTAAGCCCAAGAGTTTGAGATTGCTGTAAGCTGTAATGCCACAGCACTCTACCAAGGGCAACATAGTGAGACTCTGTCTCAAAAAAAAAAAAAAAAAAGAAGAATATATCGTTCTATTGTGCAGGTGAGCACTCCATGAATGCTCAGAGGAGTGCTATCCCACATCCAGTCACTGCCCACCGAATTCCCTCAAGCACTATATCAGAGCCAGAGTCACAGCCTGTTCTCACTATCTAGCCCAAAAGAGACAGACACAGCCCAGTGTGCTTGCTCTACCCACCTAGCATTGAATGTGAGTTCATGTATTCTTCCTTCCTGGAATAAAGTTTTTATAGAAAACAATATTTTCATCTGTCCAGATATTACCAGCAATAGACTGTTAGTGGGTTAGGTGTCCCTAAAATAATCCTTTTAATCTGAACCTGTCAAATATAATACTTAAATCAGGATAAATAATTTTTAAGACAGTATTTCTATGTTAAACCTTCAGATGATGATTTCAGGGTCCCCAGCCCCAGTATAGTGTCAACAGAAAGAATATGGAACTTGAAATTAAACTGCCCTGAGCTTGAGTATCAGATCTTCTACTTAATTGTGTCAGACCTTAGACAGTCATTTAAATTTTCTTTTATATATATATATATATTTTTAATTAAATCATAGCTGTGTACATTAATATGATCATGGGGCACCATACACTGGGTTCATAGACCGTTTGACACATTTTCATCACACTTGTTAACATAGCCTTCCTGGCATTTTCTTAGTTATTTTGCTAAGACATTTACATTCCACATTAAGTCCAATTGCCTTATCTGTAAATTGGGGTTGATTATATGCCCTTTGTAATGTTATTCTGAGCCCAAGCTAAGATAGTAAGTACCTGACATCCAGTGTTAATTTCCAAGTCCCTTCTTAAATGATATTTTCTGAAAATGCAATAAAATTAATTCCTATCAAGTAGTATGAGTAGCTTAAATTCTGTCAAGAACTGTTCCTCCAGTTCATCAGCTCTGAGGAATGATCTCACTAGATCAAGCTTGACTGAGGTGGCCTCTTATATTATGGACCAGTGGGACAGACAGGGGAGAACAGTTAGCTCATCCCACCCAAAACTGACTTTACAGACCCTGGAGGAAAACCAGACCTACCTGATCACCTTACTCTGTCCTGCATGACTCTCTCTCTCTCTCACACACACACACACACACACACACATACATACACACATACACACATGCATACACACCGTCTACATCACCTACCTATCAAAATAATATTTCCAAGTATACACAGCCTATAAACTTTCAATTGTACCTCTCTTTCTTTTTATTGTAGCCAAGGAGTTTTCCTTTTCTTGCCTTATGTAAAATCTCTTCACATCACATGCTACCTGGAAAGGGAAAAAAGGAGTTGGTGGCAGTAGGAGTAATTTCTCTGCCCAGAAATGTTCAGAGGAAGGTGAGAGCAGAAATGACTTACACAGAGCATTACAACATTTCCTTCTCTTGTGAAACGTATTATTCAGCAGTTTTACACTCCATTACATTTCTCTCCTCCTTTCCCACCTGTACTCCCACAGACAAGAATACTTGCATACATAGTTATGGGTCCAAGAAGAGAGTTATTAGGAATAACACATCACCTAGTATTCAGATGTTACTAATAAACTTTACATTTGTATGACACTTTGCAGTTAAATCTTTATTATCTTCTTAATCACAATAGCCCTAAAGACAGAACAAGTATTTTTGTTCCATATGTATAAATGAGGAAGCACAAAATAAAAAAATAAAATGACTTGCTAAAGGTCACTCAAATAATAGTGAAGTTAAACTCATAGTAATTCAATTCAGTACTAATCCAGTGCTCACAGAGTCTGAAGTCAATAAATCCAGAAAATGGCTTCTTCAAACTAAATGTTCATTCATTTAACAAATTTGAAGTTTACTCACCACCATGTCTCCCAAAGTAGAAACCTCTAAATTCTATCAGTTATCAAATTCTACTATCCTCACTTCAGAAGCTGCTATTTCTTCTTAAGCTCACATTTTGTACTAGCAACTCCCATAGTTTCCTCCATGGCTCCCTCCGTGTGCCCACTCCTATCAGGGAGTCCCAGCATGACCCTAATTCTCTAATCACAGCTGACTGGACCAACACTGGGCAGATGATTCAACCTCATCCAATTAGATGATCCCTCCCAAAAATTAGGATTTGAGACACAGAATCTTAATTCATATCACATTGCAAGCTATGTCTGCAGAATCATGTCATGTTATTGAGAGGCAGAAATTACAAGGTAGAGAATAGCAGAAAGAGACCATTTAAAACCAAAAAAAAGGAAAAGCAGAAAGTATTTTTCCAAGTTCTGTGAAGGTCAATGTAAAACCTAATTTTATATAATTTTGTTTCTTCACCAAAACACTACCCCTACTATTACTACACTACCACCACCACCATCCTTGCTTCCAGCCAGTTTCCATGCCATGTAATGAAATGGTCCCTGCTAACACTGAAATGGCAAGCTTTCATTGTCTCTCTTTGTTCACTATTAAAAAAAATCTCCATCCAAAACTTCCAATCATAGTGCATCTGATGAGCAACAAATAATTCTCCTGGTACCTCTGTTTTTCTGGTTTTTACAACACTTTCCTGCAATTGTAGAAATTTTGAATCTTCACAAAGTCCTCCAAATTGTCTGGCATCCTCATTGAATTGTATTTTTCAGACTCAGATACATTAGGAGGTCGGTGTTGACATAACAAGTGGAACATAATGCACCCTCTTGGAAATTCAGTTCTAGTTTGAGATCACTGGAAAACATTAAATCATTTCAATCAATATTTTCAATTATGAAAAACATGGCAGCATAATGTAATAACATGCAAATGTACATAATTTTTTCAACAGCAAACACTAAATTTTACAGAAATCTTCCTCTGAATAGGTATGCTTCCCTCTATCCCACTTTACGGGAAAATGTCAAAAGAATGCCATAGGAGCTGTCTTCAATTTACAAACAATGTCTTACAGAGGCAATGTCTTACAGACATGCACCAGCTCTAGTTTTTTCTGTCTTCATCCATCCTGCTCCTGTCAGGCTCTCTGGGAATCACAACACCATCCACACTCTCCATCTGGGCTCAGCTTGAGCACCCATCTCTGCAGACAGAGAACCATGAAAGTGCCAATGCCATGCAGTGTTCTCTAGAGAGAAGCAGAGGGGGGCTGTTATCATCCGATGTCTCACGGCTCCATTAGCTTTTACTTAGAACCTCCTCACCCTTAGCTCATGTTGGCCAACAAAATGAACTTTCAAAAGGTCCAGAGCTCCCTCTAAGGAATGCTTACCCCCAGGTCCCTGCTGAGGAGAGTAATCTTCTTTATGATCCTAACACAAGATTCCACGTTTGTATCAAGGCTGGTGAGACCAGGGATGGGCACCTAAGCCAAAGATAGCTGATCCTCTACTTGCCTGGTAGCTTATGAAGCATCCTGCTGGGTGACCACTCAGATTCTCTCTCTCAGCAAAAGACACAGAGAGAATTGGTAGCAGGATTAATGTGTAGCATCTACTCTCCATACCTATTAAAATGATCTTTCGGATTCATTTCAGAGTGAGTTCTTTAAGATTCTCTGGGCTTTTCCCTCATGGGTGGAGTCCAACAATAATATCCACTTTCATAACATCCAAACTCATGCACAGAAAGAAGGAAGGGTAACTGGGCTTTCTAAGCAATTCCATCCAATTGCTTCTTCCTGTGTCTCATTGGCTACTCTTATCTGAAATATAAGAACAAAATGAAAAGTTAGAGAAACAGAAGTAAGTACTGTGAGGGAAAACCTTTAACCTCATGTCTCCATACCAGTACCACTCCACCCATCTTTCTTTGACAATTGCGTGTGGACAAACCCAATGTGCCTTAAAACAGAGGAAGTAGAGACATCCTTTCTTTGGTTTCCTCTCTTGTACTTCCTGTTCTCTGCCTCTTCATGACAAGCAAACCTAGATAGAAAGCAGGCTGGCCTCTTAATTCTACTAACAGTCTTCACGTATAGATTGGCAATTAGATCTAGAAATCTTTTTTGCAGGGGTATTTTCCTTCTTTCTTCAAATATGTAAATTCTCTCTCTCCCTCCCTCCCTCCATTCCTCTCTCCCTCCCTGCCCATCCTTCTCTATTTCCCTTTCCCTCTCCCTTTCTACCTCTCTTCTCTCACCCCTACCTCTCTCTCTCTTTTTCTCTCTCTCCTTCTCCCTTAGCCTCTCACTCCCACTCTCTCCACTCTTGAGCATTCGAATCCCAATCATACTGGATTGGTCAGCAAATTATATTCAGCTTCCAGTAACAGTGGCCCAAGGATTCCGGCTTGAGGACATAGAGAGTTTATCATTACCCCAGGATGAGAAGCCTGGGGGAGAGTGGTTGCTGATGTGGCTTCATCTGATCAAGGATTTCAGGGTGAGGGCTTTGAGATTCTCTTGACTTTTCCCTCATCGTTGGAGTTCAACCATAACATCCAAGTTCAGGCACAGAAAGAAGGAAAGGAAACAAGGGCTCTCTAAGAAAACCCATCCAATTACTTCTTCTTGTGCCTTATTGGCCACTCTTACCTGAAAGATGGGAAATGTGGTGTATTTTTAGTTAGGAACACTGACATGCCCATAAACACAGGGGTTCTGTTGGTAATGAGGAGGAGAGAATTAATACTGCCTAGGCAATTGCCAGTATCGACCATGGACGGATGGCATGAGTGTGTGGACTAAACCTGGGTCTACTCCATGTTCCAATGCAACTGGTACCACAGCTCTGCCTTGGGAGCCTTGGGGTACAGGCTTCACTTTCAAAAGAGTAATTAATACCCACATAACCCCTCTCACTGCCGTTGTTCTCATGTAACAGAAGTAATTGCTATAGTTGTATTAGGGGAATTTCTAAGACTCTTGATTATATATGATGTAAAAGCATCCAATTCCTAATAGGAGTTTAAATCTCATTTACGGTGGAGCATTCACATCAATGACAATTAACTCCTGGGGCTAAGAAAACATCATGGATCCTGAAAGAAGTTTCAGTACCCAAGTGACATTCCAGTCACTGTGAGGTGTGGCTATTGCTAAGGTACTAGGAAATCTCCTTCTTCCTTATATCTTAGTGGTTGTCAAATTGGAATCAGTGGAGTGGTTTTTGCTTCTCACATCCCATTCAGGAATGGAAGGGTAACAGGAATTGGTGTAAACAGGATGCTGCCGGATTGTCCACCAGTCACTCTCTGCTGCCATAGCCCTGTGAGGGCAGATGGCAGGTGCCATCTATATCTGCGTTAGGCTAATAGTCAGCTGATGAGACAGTCTCATGACACATGGTGCTCAGATTTTTCTTTGGCTATGCTTAGTTGTATCCTGCCTTCTTAAATTGGAAGACTGCCTTCTCCTCCAGGGGTCTCCACCACTTCTCTCAGGCTCTCCCTCTAGTGCCCATCCTACCTCACCACCAAAACAGCCACTGACCTCCAGGACCATCTCACTAGTGTCTCAGAACAGTCACTCTTCTTTCTTTCCTAACTCCTAGGGAACTGAGACACCAAGGTCTCTGCCCTTTCCTTCTAATCACTTTAGAGTGTGGCCTGCTTGCTCCTTAAGCTGTGAAGCTACAGTATTAGCTTCCTCAAACCTCCTGCCTTCATATCCTCTACCTCTGTTCACTATACCTCAGATTTCAGAGGTTATTAGTATAGCACCTTCCAATTCTTTCAAAGGAAACCATGGGGGGGTGGGGGGGCGGCAATGTTCTGCTCATTTAACTCTTAGGCTCACTGAATCCTTTCCAAAAGAACTGTCTTCTCTCCCATAGAATCCCTAATATGTGTATGTGTGTGTATGCATGCACATGTTAGTGTGTGTGTGTGTGTAATTTTCTGAGAGTAAAGGTCTTTCTGTTTGCCAAACTTTGTAGTGGGTTGAGAGGGCCCCATTGTATCTCTGCCTTTGAGAATTTTGTCACTGTTTTTATACCAACATCTTGTCTTTGGTGTGATTCTTATGGCATTCCTAATGAGGTGTGAGGGGACTGAAACATGTAGGAAAACATTTCAGTTATGATTTCTGTCCATCATGGCTATATATGCAATTACATGTATCTAATATTTTATAGATTGTGATTCCAAACACCATTTAGAACAAAGCTGATCATTTTAAACAAAACTACAGCTTACTTGTCAAATTGCAAGTCTTCTGACAATCATGTGTCCACATTCATAAAATGAATAGGAACTGATTTATTGTATCTGATATTTGTTAACTTCTGTTAGATTAGATTGTTGCTCATCTTGTCTTTTAACTTTAAAGTGACTGTGACATCCTACTAAGGTGACTCCATCTATCGAATACTGTACTATCTCTCACTCGTCCTCAAGCTCTCAACCTCAACATCACTACTAGGAAGACTTCTCTGGACAACACCCCTTTCGACCCCACCTTAGGTATGTGCTATTCCTGGGCTATTTCGGCTCCTCTTGTACCCCTTTATTTACCAGTGTGGCTGCAGTGCCCATTACATCATCTGGGATATATATTGTTCTTAATAAATATATTTTAATATATCTATCTATCGAGTCATTGGAAATATAAGCAAAGTATCTTAAGGAAATAAGGTTTGCTATTACTGGAAATAGCATTCTTCTGTCAAGCAAAGCAATAGAAATTTAAAAAATTCAACTCAAAGGATTTAGTTATAACATCCCCAAGTAAATGGCAGCAAAAATATAAATACACATTTATATAGATTACATAACTTTAAACTTTTATTTCCAAAATCCAAGGGACTGCAATTTTTTATTATATCTGATGAAGTAAAGTTTACTCAGACTACTTTTATTAGCACTGAGATTGATTTTGCTTTTCTTAACTCCCTGAGTAAACCAGTTTTAAAAAAATAGCCAATTGCTAAAGTACACAGGGGATTGTTTATATAATCCCAAAGGCTGTGTGTACATAAGTCAAATGGAGGGGAACTATCAATGGGCATCTGTGCCATTTTTCTCTGAAAGAGCCTTTGATTAGTGAAAGATTGTTGGGGAATTTGATGCTCCAAAAAATAACATAGAGTAAGGATTTTATTGATTATTTATATGAAAATCTATAATTTTGATATTAATGGTTCTAACTCTGTTACATATCTCAGTTCATGCAGCAGAACAAATGGTTTCCATTTAGACTCTACAAGGAAGCAAACAGCTTTCACGAACACCGAACACCAGTAGTACAAGGCTGCCACCTGCTGTGGCACAGAGGAAGAGAAAATTAGCTTCAGTTAAAAGCCCAGAACTCAGCATCTCAAGTGTTTGTCATTCTGCAAAAATGAAAGACTCAAATGAAGTGATCACAGATACAATGAATTAAATATAACTGCAATGCTAAATGATTATGTGCAATGAAAGACCACACAAATATCTCTCTATTCCCCTACATATATATATATATTTTTTTTTAATAAAAAAAAAACAGGAATGAACATTTTTAGAAATCACTGATTTGTGTCACTACTTGTAATAAAATAGGAGTATTAATCAAAAAAAATTTAAAAAGAGAAAGTACCTACAGACACAAATAGGCAATGCAGATAACTCTTGAATTCGAGATGCAAGAAAGGACAAGGTGAAGAACTCAGGACAAACGCATCAGAACACTTATAATACCTTATACACAATGGCAAGCACACCAGGTGTGTCAATTTACGTCGTCCCCTGATGTTGGTGTTTCTCTGATCGTCTCCATTTCATAAGTGATGAGTGGGGAAGGCTCAGTTATTTGTCAAGGTCACACAGAGATTAAATGACAGAACCAGCCCATAACTCGAGGGAGCCTACTTCCAGAGCTCATGCTCTCAACACAGAGCCCTTGCTCCCAGCCTGTGCAGAGCTGTGAGCACACACAGAGGAAGCAGAACAGCCAGAGCGAGGCTGTGAAGAGCTAGTGGGAAGGGCCAGGGAAGTATTAGGCTGAGCCGCAGATGAGCAAATGTGGGAAAGCCCCACACTTGGAGGAAATGTTGTACGACAAAGCAAACCAAAGACAGGCTCATGCAACTTCTCCTTTCATCTTTACTCGGCCTCCCAAATGAGTAAGTGAATGAATGACACATAAAGGGCAACTGGAAAAGTTGAGAGCATTTCTAAGAGTGGAAAATAAGCACCGGGTTTTTATAAACGTTAGAAAGCAACATCCAGTGTCTAAACAATCAGCTCTCCCATCTGGGTTGAGTAACTAGCCAAGCTCAACAAATATTAGGAAATGCACAAAAGGGAATAAAGCTAGACTTCCTAAATTATAGCCATGTGTGTCAGAATATAATCCCTGGCATGTTAAATACAATGTAACATTATATTATAGATATCAACCATGGGTTGTTATAGATACTAAGTGCTTCATTTATGAAAATTGTATTCATTCAATAATATTTGTTGATTATCTAATAAATTCCTTCCTGAAGCTTACATTTTTTAGTGGTGGTGGATATAGGTAAGAAATAATTGAATATATTCAGGAATATAAAACAGGTTAAATACATGTAACCTTCACACATGGTGGAGTAAGGGATGACAATCGTTGGATAGTCAGGGAAGGACTCTCTGTTAAGGTGACTCTCTGATAAACAGAACTCTTGAGAAGAAAGTGAAACATTGTAGTGTGTAAAGGAAAAGCAATTCTGGGAGTAGGAAGTGCAAGTTCAATGGTCTCACAGTAGACAGGTGCTTGGCAAGCCCACAGGACAGGAGAGGGGTCAATGTGGGTGGCACGGGGGAGGGAGGAAGCTGACATCTGAAAAGGAACAGAGGCTCTGATAATGTGAGACCTGTAGACTATGGCAGGGACTTAGCCTTTATACCAAGGGAGATTAGAGGCTCTGAAAAGAAAAAAAAAAAAGCAATGGCATAATTTAAGTCGCATTTTATCAGGATTACTATTGTTGGTTTGTGGAAAATGGAAGAAGGGAGTGGGAAGCAGGGAGAGCAGTTTTAAAACCTCTGTAATAATCCAGACTAGATATGCCCCCTTTATGGGACAGTGCTGGTCTTCTCCATATTAATACTCCTCTGTCAATCACAGCACCTGGCATAATGATGATGGTTAAATGAAATCTTTGACAACCGCAACTAAAAGTAGAGTCAAATGCTGGTGTGAGGGGAGGAACCTTGTACTTGTTCATATTAAATGTATACTCTATGACAAGAGTCGTGCCTCACAGGTGAGACTAGTGATGCAAATGGAAAGAGACACCTTTTCAAACCTTAGATTTCTGTGATCTGCTTTGTCTACTGCCAGTTTCTTTACAACCCATAAGCAAATACTATTCTCTTCTCCACCCACTCAGGTCCAGAAGGGCATGCAAAACTGGACCTGGGAAATTGAGACCCTGTCTTGTTTGCATCCGTGATACTGTGCTGTCGCCTTCTAGGGAGGCTTCCATACAGGCACACCTGGATTTGTTTAAAGCTCCGCATTACCCAAGAGATAAAACCATCTGTCTTCCACTTTTATGATAAGCCCTTGTGTGTGTCCAAGAGATATTCTAAAGCAACAACATCCCTCTAAGTTGCCTGCCAGAACATTTCATGCACGTACTTAGGAATAGATTCAGGGCAACAGCTGAATGTTTCTTTTAAGGAAAGGTCCAGCAGAGGGTGTGCACATACCGTCTCCCATGGGTGGTACATAAATTCTAAATTGATTAGCCGCCTAAAGAAGAGACATAATGTTGACTCTGATGCCGGTCTTAACTGTGTCCTACGAAGTCAAGCATGCATTTCTGTTCATTTCAGTCCTGGAGTTTGCAGTGGGGCTACTGGCCAATGTCTTCATTTTCTTGGTCAATTTTTGGGATGTGCTGAAGAGACGGCCCCTGAGCAGCTGTGATCGTGTACTGCTATGCCTCAGCATCTCCCGGCTTTTCTTGCACGGGCTGCTGTTTCTGGAGGCCATCCAACTTGCCTGCTTCCAGAACATGAAAGAGCCACTGAACCACAGCTACCAAACCATTGTCATGCTCTGGATGATCGTCAATGAAGCCAGCCTCTGGTTCGCCACCTGCCTCAGTCTCCTCTACTGCTCCAAGATTGTCCATTTTTCCAAACCCTACCTGCTCTGCTTGGCAAGCTGGATCTCCAAGAGGACCTCCCAGATGATGCTGGGCATTATTTTTTCCTCCTGCATCTGCACTGTCCTCTGCTTTTGGGACTTCTTTAGAAGATCTCACTTAGCAGCCACAACTATGCCATTCACGAATAATAATACAGAACTCAAGTTGCAAATTACAAAACTCAACTTCTTTTATTCATTTCTCTTCTGCTATTTGGGGTCTACCCCCGCTTTCCTTTTTTTCCTAGTTTCTTCTGGAATGCTGATTGTCTCCCTGGGGAGGCACATGAGGACAATGAAGGCCCATCTCAGAAACCCTTGGGACCCCAGCCTGGAGGCACACGTTACAGCCCTCAAATCTCTTTTATCCTTCCTCTGCTTCTATGTGGTATCATTCTGCGCTGCCATCATCTCAGTGCCCCTACTGATGCTGTGGCAGAACAAAATAGGGGTAATGGTTTGTGTTGGGATAATGGCAGCATGTCCCTCTGGACACGCGGCTGTCCTGATCTCAAGCAATGCCAAACTGAGGCAAAGATTGCAGGCCATTCTACTCTGGGCTCAGAACATCCTCAAGGTAAGGGCCAGCCACAAGCCAGGTCCCAGGACACCTTGCTGAGAACAGATATGAAATGGGCTCTTCATGAATACACCTCCAACTCCTCAGGAATATGATTCTAATTCTTTAGGAAGGCTTCTAATTTAATCTGTAAAACATAACCGAAAGTCTCTCTACTTTTCATCAGTGTTCTCACCTCTTGAAGAATAACATAATTACAGCTCCATTCCTGACCTAGACAAGCACAGTGGTGTTGATATCCTAGGTTTATCTAATAAAATAAACAAAACAGAAAGGCAAGATACTCAGTGTAAATACTTTGTATGCTATATGTTATTACTATTGCTTGGTATGAGCCAAACCATGGGAAATTGCCTCTTCTGAAATAATTTCTAAATCTCAAGATAATATGTTTGGTTTTTTAACGTGACTGCTAAACCTCTCTCTCTCTCAAACTCATGCTAACATAATATTTGAAAATATTCACTGATATGGCAATTATATGTCCCTCTTCAAGCTACACAATTTTCTTGGACACATAAGATACAGAAAGACAAACTGGAAATATCAATTATATCATAACTTCTACTTCAAACAAAACCAATTAAAACTCCTACCAGGAGACAGGGGTTATTTTGTCTGGATATACAATGGTTCACTTTGACCTGCTCTGCAATGAGTGAAGAGAAGGAAATACTTGCTCAGTACATGCACTGGACACCAGCCTTTTGTGAACTTCCTGGCCCTGCTCACTTTGCCTTCGAAGATGGTGCTTTGCCTGGTCCATCTAGTTGGGGAAACCACCAAAATACCCCAGCTGAAAGGTATGCCAGCATGCTCTGTCTCCCTGCAACTGGACCCTAGCCTGAAAGGCATTCCTCAAATCAGGCCCTTTAAAAGACTCATGAAGGAACAAGGTGTATCAGACATTTAAATGCTACAGGCATCAAAGTCATAGCAGGTCTCCACCCATCACTCTCAACTTTGCCTGCTATGGGTGCTGCCAGAGAACTTCTTCCTCCTCTCAGGCATTTGGTTTTGATAGATCCCATCCTTCCTCTCACTTTCCCTAAAAAAATTAGCCTTTCTTTACCTCCAATGGCTATGAAATTGGCAGCTTCATCTGACTTCCTTTCCTTGGTGGACAACAAAGTTGTCTTAAGCTACCTTCAAAGGCAGTGGTCCTCACTCTTGGCTCCACTTTAAAATTACCTGAAGAACTTTTAAAAATCTCACCACCCAGGCCACAGAGAGACAATAAAATCAAATCTGTGGAGGTGAAATGCAGGCATCTTTTCTTAAAAAGCTTCCCGGGTGATTCCCAGGAGCAGCCAACATTGAGAATCGCTGTACTAGATGTGCTGTTGCTTGAGTTGGATGATGTGATCCTCCCGCCAAAGGGTACTATGACCCTTTAATTTCACTTTCTCCTAGGCAGTGGTTCTCAACCTGTGGGTCGCGACCCCTTAGAAACAATGAAAATACATGGCAGCATTAGGAAGGTTGAGAACCACTGCTAGAGCCCTCAGAGGGCTATCAGCACAGAAGAGGACCCCTTCTCATTTTGTTTCCTCTCTTGGATAAGTACTCTCGGAACATATCTCTGTTGTATTTTCCTTTTTTCTTATGATTTTGTTTTTTAGAGCAGTTTTAGGTTAATGGCAAAATTGAAAGGAAACTATACAGAGATTTCCCTGCATATATAGGGGCAAGTGGTGTTTGGGAAACATCACCCCCACATTATCAACATCCCCTTCCAGAGCGGTTATAATTATTTTAGTTATAATTAGTAAACCTACATTAACCTATGATCACGTCAAGAGCATAGTTTGTGTTAAAGTTGTACATCCTATGGTTTTTGGACAAATACATATGACATGTATCCACCATTATAGAATAATCCAGATCATTTTTCCTACTCTAAAAATTCTCTGTGCTCTGCCTATCCATTTTTCCCTTCTGCAACTCCTGGAAAATGCTGATATGCTTATTGTCTCCATAGTTTTGCCATTTCCATTTCCTGTAGTTGTAACCAGACAGTGTACAGGAGCCTTTTCATATTTTCTCCTTTCACACAGTGAATTGTAGCTCATTTCTTTTTAGTACTGAATAATATTCCAGTGTGAGGATTTACCACAATTTATTGACTTATTCACCTACTAACCTACTAAATCCTGGTTACTTCCAAGGTTTGACAGTTAGAAAGATCTATGTGCAGGTTTTTGTATGGACATGATTTTTTCAAATTCTTTGGGCAAGTATCAAGCAGAACAAATGTTGGATAATGTGGTAACAGTCTGTTTAATTTTATTAGAAACCACCACACTGTCTCCCAAAGTGGCTTACCAGCTCGCGTTCCCACCAGCAGCAGACAGTTCCTTTTTCTCCACATCCTCACCGGGTTTCCGTGTTGTCAGTGGATTTTGACCGTTCCACTGAGTGTTTCATGGTATCTCACTGTTGTTTCAATTTCCATTCCCCTGATGACATATTATGTGTATATGCTTTTTGCATGGCTTTATTTTTAACACTATATTTTTACATTTATTTATAACAATGTATGAGTCACAAAATTGTTTGCTTGTTATGATGAATACATCCATTGTTTGTAAATTTGGCAATTTGGAGCTGTTATGAATAGTTTCTTTCTTTTATTTTTTTTCAAAGAGAAAGGGTCACATTGTGTCACCCAGGCTGCAGTGCAGTGGTGTGTTCACAATTCACTCTAGCCTTGAATTTGTGGGCTCAAGAGATCCTCCTGCCTCAGCCTCCTGAATAACTAAGACTGCAGGTGCACCACCACACCCAGTTAAATTTTTTATTTTGGTAGACATGGGAGTGAGGGACTAGATATGTTGCTTGTGCTGGTCTCACACTCCTGGGCTCAAGCAATTCTGCTGCCTGGGCCTCCCAAGTGCTAGGAGTACAGGTAAGCCACCAGGCCAGGGCTATTAAAATAAAGTTTCTACAAACATTCTTCAGTCCATCTTTTTGTGAATATACTTTTCATTTCTCTTAGGTAAATGGCTAGTAGTAAAATGACTGTGTAATAAAATTGATGTACATTTAACATTAGAAGAAGTTGCTAGAGAGTTTTCCATGATAACTAATGAAACGAAGCACCTTTCCGTGTGTTTCTTGCCCATTTGTGTATCATCTGTGGTAAAGTAGCTATTTCTTTGCCCATTTTTCATATTGAGTTATCTTTCTTTTATTAAATTACAGGAGTTTATTGATTTGTGAAATTTGTGGGTATGTATATATATTCTTATATAAGTCATATATATATTCAGCTCATACATTGTATATAAACAACTCATAATTTTATTTTGAGTTGTCTTTTTATTATTCATTTGTAGTTTATTGATTTCCATATATGCATATATGTAAACATTTAATGTATGTAAATATATTTATATTTGTGTCTATATACTGTATATATAATACAGATACAAATTTCTTTGTCTGACATGTGTACTACGAATATTTTAACCCAGACTGTGGTTTGCCTTTTCTTAATAGTGTGTTGAGCAGAAATTTTGAATTTTAATAACATTGTATTTGTCATTTACTTTTAAAGTTTGTGCTTTTGTGTACCCTCTAAGAGATATCTGCTTGCCTCTAAAATATGAAAATAGTATCCTATGATTTCCTCTAGAATTTTAATATTTTTTATGTTTATGTTTGGGACTATAATTCATCTTGAATTAATTTTTGTTTGTTGTGTTAAGTAAGGTCGAACTTTATTTTCTCTATTTGTTTAGATTTCTTGAAGATTCTCATTTCCTAATTGGATTGATTTGACACTCCAGTTGAAAATAATATGACGGTAAAAACATGGATCTCTTTACTATTCAATACAAGTGCTATTGTGTTGAATTTGGAGAGAATTGACTTTTTAAAAACATTCTGGTCTCTGTTATATTCCACTGATCTATTTGTCTAGCCATTAGCCAATACCTCAGTGTCTTGATTACTTTAGAATATTAGTAAGTTTGATACCAGATATTATGATCCTTCTAAATTTACTTTTCTAAAGTTGTGAGGCTAATCTGAATCTGTAAATTTTTAAGCAATTTGTTTATTTATATGTACAAATTTATTTAAACACATATAAGAGGGTCTTTATCTAATAATTGCAATCAGTGTAACCCAGTTCTTTGTACCCTCAATGAATCCCCAACAATAAAAAATAAATAAATAGATACTCATACACACAGAGGGTGCCAAAACCTGAATACATATTTTAAGAAGGGGAAAACTGTATTAAAATTGCAATACTAGTGTCATGTTTGACTTCTGCAATTAGAAGAGATATAAGGTATAATATACAAGATAACAAATGTTATCAGCATATAAGTATATAGTATTACAATTTTAATACAGTTTTTTCCTTTCTTAAAATATGTATTTTTTTGGCACCCTCTGTTTATATAACTTGTTGGAATTCTAATTGGTATTATATTGAACTTGGAGAGAACCATTTTTTTTTATTATGAAATCATAGCTGTGTACATTAATGCAGTCATGGGGCACCATACACTGGTTTTACATACAATTTGAAATATTTTCATCAAACTGGTTAACACAGCCTTCATGGCATTATCTTAGTTATTGTGTCAAGACATTTATATTCTACATTTAGTAAGTTTCACATGTACCTTTATAAGATGCACCATAGGTGTGGTCCCACCAATTACTCTCCCTCCGTACATTCTCCCCCCACCTTTCCCCTCCCCCTTTCCCCATATTCTTGGAACCAAATTTTCAAAGATATTCATTGTGACAATTCATAAATAATGATATATCTCTCCACATATTTTTTCTTTAATTTCTCTCAGCAATGTTTAGTAATTTTTAGTGTAGAGGCCTTTTGATAAATTTATTCCTAAGTATTTAATATTTTATAGTGTTATCATATATTCAATATTTGCTTCAAGTATATAAAAATACAATTGATCTTTGAACATTAACTATGTATCTTATGAATTTTCTAAATCAATATTTTTTTTAGAAATAAAAGTGAACTTGTAACAGGTAGTTTAATGGAAAACATAATATCTAAGTTAATTATCACATGAGGAACATATTCTTTGAGGTATTTCTTTCTTTTTTTTTTCATTTTTAGTTCTACCACAAAATGGCAATATGAAAGTTCAAGAGACAATAGAACTTACATGTGCTTTTTAGATGGCTATTCTTTCTAGAATTTGAAAAGCATTTATATCTAGTAACATAGGTTATTATACAACAATTAACATCATAATAATTTTATCATAGCATTATGTTTAATGGTTATTTCCATAAAGAGGAAATTATACCTGATCCAGGAGTCCTTTAGAGTAATGAAAGTTGACTTCGTTAATATTTTCTCTCCAAATGGCTTACCTTTTCTACCAGAAAAAGGCAATAATCTGCTGTTCATAAATTTAATTTAGCATGCTGTGTTATATACTTTGCATCTTAAAAATGTCCCCTTTCCCCTGCTATTTCTCTACATGTACAAATGATTTAATAGTGTTATTTCTAATGATATTTTCTTGCAAATTGGCTTCTAAGGCAGAAAGATTATTTCTCAGTTAAGTACTATAACTCTAAATCTTTAAATTCTACATACAATACAGATTTTCAGAATGTCATGATTTTCAAGTATGTTATGAAAGATGGAGTCAAGAATGTACAGTTTTAGTTCCAGATAAACCTGGATTCTAATCTTGGCATGCAAATTATAAATTTTGTGACTTGGGGCAATTTATTTTACCTGTTTCTTACTTAGTTTCTGTATCAATAAAATTTATGCAGTGAGAGTACATGTACTATAATATATAGTATATAATTTATGAATATATATTATTCATAAAATAAATGATGTCACATATGTAGCAGAGTTCAAGGTACTGGCTGAACGTCAGGCAAATGTTTACTGTATTTTAACACATTAATATAAATGCATTCGATGACATAATAAGTAGTTAAATGAAGAAATTATATAATGTCATGTTTCACTTAATAACAGGGATGCTTAGGCTGTACCATGCAGCATCAGTAATAGGCTGTACCATGTAGCCTCAGTAATAGGCTGTACTACACAGCATCAGTGAGTAATAGATTGTACCACATAGCATCAGTAGGTAACAGGCTATACCACATAGCATTAATAAGTAACAGGCTGTACTCTTTAGGTTTGTTTAAGTAATATTCATAAATGATAAAATTACCTAATGACACATTTCTCAGAAATTTTATATTTAAACAATCATGTAATTAGCAAATAAAGACAATTGTATTTCTTTCTTCCCAATCTTATCTCCTTTGCTTATTTTATTTAACTTATTCTACTGGTTAGGATCTCCAATATAATATTAATTAGAATTCATATGAATATACATCCTTTTCTTGTTCCTGTTTTTATGGAAAAAATATTTGCTATTTTATCATTATGTATAATATTAATTATCAATCATTTACAGATTCCCTTGGTCAGATTAAGAAAACACATCTTCATTCCTAGTTTTCTGATAATTTTTATCATCAACAGTTGTTAGATTTGTTTGTTTGTTTTTTGGGGTTTTTTTGCAGTTTTTGGCCAGGGCTGGGTTTGAACCTCCACCTCTGGCATATGGGGCCAGCACCCTACTCCGTTGAGCTACAGGTGCCGACCCAGGTTGTTAGATTTGATTAAAAGCTTTTCCTATATTTATTGATATGATTGTATGGTTTTTCTCCTTCATTTTACTAACAAGCTGAATTGTGTTGATTAGATTTGGGGTGTTTAAAAAATCAGGCATTTCTGAGGTGTGCCTCAGTTAAAATCTATTCTTCTTTTTATATGTCACTCTATTTGATTTGTTAATATATTGTTTTATGGAGATTTTTATTATTTGGGGTTCATTGAGGGTACAAAGAATTAGGTTACACTGATTGCATTTGTTAAAGTCCCTTTTATAATTGGGTCCACCCCCAAGAGGTATACCATACACAGTGACTCCCTACCCCACTTCTGCCTCCCCTCTCCCCATCTGCTCATTCCCCTACCCCTCACCTTGTATTACCTCATCTACTGCCTTTACATTAGAATAGAATACATTGGATTCTTGCTTCTCCATTCTTGTGATGCTTTACTAAGAATGTGTTCCACCTCCATCCAGGTTAATACAAAAGATGTAAAGTCTCCATCGTTTTTAGTGGCTGAATAGTATTCCATGGTATATACATACCATAGCTTGTTAATCCACTCCTGGGTTGGTGAGCATTTAAGCCGATTCCACATCTTGGTGGTCGTAAATCGAGCTGTGATAAACAGTTTAGTGCAAATGTCCTTATGACAGAAAGGATTTTTTTTTTCTTCTGAGTAGATGCCTAGTAATGGGATTGCAGGATCAAATGGAAGGTCTAATTTGAGTTCTTTGAAGATTTGCCATATTTCCTTCTTGAAAAGGTTGTATTAGTTTGCAGTCCCAACAGTAGTGTAAAAGTGTTCCCTTCTTTGCACATCCATGCCAGCATCTTCAGCTTTGAGACTTTGTGATGTGGGCCGTTCTCACTGGGGTTAGGTGATAACTTAGGGTAGTTTTGATTTGCATTTCTCTGTTGATTAGGGATGAAGAACTTTTTTTTTTTTTTTAGAACATCTTAAATTTTTAATCCTGTCTTTACAGGTTACCTAGACCACTTTTGATTAACAAAACTGTAGAAAGTTAGTAACTGCCACAAGCGAACGCCAGGCTGTGGCATGTGTCAATTTTCCACAGAGTCCTACTTTGCAGTGTGTCTGAATGAACTGCTTGGGGTCTCTGCTCACACTTTCTGAAATCAATTGTGGCAGATTTTAGTCCACAGGTCGCTTTTCCTCATATTTCTTTGTAAATTCTTCAGCATTCTTACAGAATTTTTTACAGACCTTAGAGTATTCTTCAGCTAGGTCAGCCCATAGGGGGTCCTCAGGCTGAGGGTCATTCACCAGTGCTATGAGGGACTGGATTACTTGGTCGGTTTTGTTGCTGGCTTCCAGTTTTCAGCACTAATTATTGGCAGACAGACCTATCCCTTTTCATCGATGTTTGGGTGATAGATCTTTGTTTTAAACGTGATCTTTGGTGGCTTGAATGGGTACTCTGCTGGAAAGTTGATTTTGATTCTGACGGCCCCCTTATCATATGGAGGGCTGTCAGGAACAATAAGCCCTTGCCAGGTCAATAAATTAGCTTCATCAACCTGGATGTTACGGAAGTTTTTCATTGCACATTTGCGGATTTCTTCAAGCTCCTTCATCAGCCTTCTGCTGGCCACCATCTTGGATCTGGTGTTGCTGCTTTCTGAAGAGCATTTTTTAATATGTTTGTTAGTCTGTCTTCTTTGAGAAGCTCTTATTCTTGTCTCTTGCCCAGTGATGCATGGGATTGGGGGTCTTTTTTTTTTTTTTTTTTTTTTTTGGTTAATGTGATTTCTGTAAAAATACTTGTTTTAAAGGTTTTTTTTTTTTTTCATAGTATGCAAATATCTTTTCCCATGCTAAAGGATGTCTGTTTGCTTTGGTTGTTGTTTCCTTAGCTGTACAGAGAAGCTTTTCAGTTTAATTAAGTCCCATTTGTTTATTTTTGTTGTTGTTGCAATTGCCACGGAAGTCTTCTTCATTAAATCTTTCCCAAGGCCAATATCTTCAAGTGTTTTCCCCACACTTTCTTCAAAGATTTTTATTGCTTTATACCTTAGATTTAAATCTTTTATCCATCTTGAATCAATTTTTTAAGGGATGAGAGGTGTGGGTCCAGTTTCAGTTCTTGACATGTGGTTATCCAATTCTCCCAGCACCATTTATTGAATAGGGATTCTTTCCCCCAGTGTATGCTCTTATTTGGTTTGTCAAAGATCAGGTGGCTGGAAGAGGTTAGTTTCATCTCATGGTTTTCTATTAGGTTCTAAATGTCAATGTCTTTTTTTTTTTTTTTTTTTTTTTTTGCCATTACTATGCTGTTTTGATTGCTATGGTCTTGTAGTATAGCCAAAAGTCTGGTAGGGTGATACCCCAAGCTTTGTTTTTGTTACTAAGAATTTCTTTCAGAGTTTCTTCTGGTTCCATACAAAATGAAGAATTATTTTTTTCCAAATCTTGAATGTATGGTGATGGTATTTTAATGGGGATTACATTGAATCTGTAGATTGCTTTGGGTAGTATAGACATTTTAACAATGTTGATTCTCCCAGCCATTAGCATGGTATGTTTTTCCATTTGTTCATATCTTCTGCTATTTCTTTTCTTAGGGTTTCATAATTTTCTTTATAGAGGTCCTTCACCTCTATTGTTATGTATATTCCTAGATTTTTTTTTTAAGTTACTGTAAAAGGAATTGTGTCCTTGATTAGTTTCTCATGTTGTCTGTTATTGGCATGTACAAAGGCTAATGATTTTTTGGACATTGATTTTATATCCTGAGACATTGCTGTATTTTTGGATCTTTTCCGGGAGTCTTGTGGTTGAGCCTTTAGGGTTCTCTAAGTATAAGATCATATCATATCTTGGCAAAGAGGGAGAGTTTGACTTCCTCTGCACCCATTTGGATGCCCTTTATTTCCTTCTCTTGCCTGATTGTATAGGCTAGAACTTCCAGCACTATGTTGAATAGTAGTAGCAAAAGACAACAACCTTGTCTGGTTCCAGTTCTAAGTAGAAAAGCTTTCAATTTTACTCCATTCAGTATATTAGCTGTGGGTTTGTCATAGATGGTTTTGATCCGAGTCAGAAATATGCCACCTATGCCTAAATTCTTAAGTGTTCTAATTAGAAAAGGATGCTGAATTTTCTCAAATGCTTTTTCTGCATCTATTGAGAGGATCATATGGTCTTAGTTTTTGCTTCTGTTAATACAGTGAATTACATTTATGGACTTGTGTATATTAAATCAGCCTTGAATCCCTGGGATGAAACCTAGTTGATTGTGATGAATGATTTTTTTTAATGTGTAGCTGTAGTTTATTGGCTAGGATTTTGTTGGGAGATTTTTTGTTTCTTTGATCTCAGTTCTCAAATCAGTCTGTTGAAAAGATCTATTTCTTCTCTAATCACCTTCATCAGAAACAATAAAGGGGAAATAACAGCAAATGCCGCAGAGATATAAGAGATCATCTCTGAGCACTACAAGAAACTTTATGCCCAGAAATTTGACAATGTGGAGGAAATGAAATACCTGGAATCACACCCTCTCCTTGGACTTAATCCAAAGAACTTTATTTAAAGTAGATGACATGATGACAGTGGTGATTTTATGTGTAGCGTCAATTCAAAGAGGAGGAGGCAAAGGGTTTGAGGCATTTGCACTCTAATTACAATAAAAGGATATTTTGTCCAGGGTGGGGTGGTAGAAATGGAAAGGTGGAGTAGATATTAGCGAGCTTTGGAAAAACATCATCATCAGCTGGTGTCTTGATATGGTGGTTTAGAGAGAAGAGGAATCCAGGGATATTTCAATGTTGAGTTATAATATGATGTCATCACTAGCAAAAATGGAGAAGTTGAGAGAGGAAGTTGGCTTGAGCTTGGGAGAAATAGTAATATAATTTAGAACTTATTACAACTACATAGACATCATGTCATCTAGTTAGAAATATAAGCAGATTTTTGGAAATCAAGGACAAAAATTCAGATTAGAGGTTAGAATTAGAAATAGACTTATGGACATTAAAAGAAAGGCTAATCTGAAAAAGTTCAACTTTTGAGTTGGTTTATAAAAGTAGAGGGAAAATACTGACAAGGTTAGAGGCTATATCTGGAATGGGCAAACAGGTTTTAAGGATAGTTGGAATGAGTGATATTTTTTTCTCTTCCCAGCACCTCCTTTCTTCTAAGAACAACCACCTCCATTTGGAAGTAACTGCTTTTGATCATGCTCCAACCACGAGGTTTTTCATGACCCTGCCTGTTACCATAGTTGATAGATCCATTCTAAGATCATCAAAGTCCATCCTTAGGATTTATTTTTCTAACTCAATCCAGGAAAATTTTATAAAACATGAAGTCCAACAGCTTTTCATAGTTGTGTTGCTCTCTGCCATATTTCCTAGCAAAGAAAACTGGTGTTATTCAGTGTCTGATGTTCTATAGATCCATGTATATCCTTACCGTACTTTGGTTTCATGGCACAACTCTCTTTCATATTCCATGAGCCAATACAGACCACCTTCACCTATGTTTGAACCAAAGTTCTGACACAACCAAAAGATCCATCACACAGTAAGTGATATAAGATCACATAAATGGAACAATTCAACCCCTGTGCAGACACTCAGAGTAGGAATAAGCACATAAGTTAGCTGTGGGCTAAGAAAAATACACACACACATTATTCTTAGAATGACATAGTACAGACTCAGTGGAAAATCCATATAATGGAAATTAATTTTAGTAATTCCCTAAAAAGATGAACATCACAGAAGACCCAAACATTTGGTTATTGTTAGAGCCTCTTTCATAATATGTTTTGTCCTAACATATATACTTCATTTTTAAGGCATATTTAATTTAATTGTGTTTATGATTCAATTCAAGTAAGTATTCATTTGTTTAATTAGTTAGGCTAGCCACTTTAATACTACCTGAGGTGTGGTTTTTTTTTTTTAATTTTTTTGAAGAAGAAAAACAACTAAAATAAGTTTATTTCTTAATATTAAGTAATTAATAGGAGAATTTTCAAAGTTTAAAAATTCTAATTAGGGGTGGCACCTGTGGCTCAAAGGAGTAGGGCGCCGGCCCCATATGCCAGAGGTGAAAAAAAAGTTCTAATTAATTCCAAGATGTCATTATTTTGCTACATAAGTATATTTGAAAATTACTGTATTAAAATTTGGAGAGCCAAAAATACACAAATTTCATAAATAATCCAGTGTCTGCTAAGTTTTCACTACTCATAATGGATTCTAACTATGAAGACAATTCTGTATTTCATCAAAATAACTTTTGAGTCAATCAACATTTATCACTCTGAGATTTGTGTCACAGCCCCCTTCTGTATTTGGAAACATCCACATGATTGCCATGAAATTATAAAATATTTTATATTACTTTAATACAGTTGGGCATCAGTTAATGTCAGAGATGTGTTCTGAGAAATGTGTCCTTTTTAGGTGGTTTCATCATTGCTGGAACATCACAGAGTGCACAGACACAAACCTAGGTGTTGTAACCCGCTAATCTCCTAGGCTATATAGCATACTTTTCACTCTTAAACTACAAACCTGTACAGCGTGCTACTGTAATGAATACTGCAGGCAATTTGTATTATAGCATAATGGTGTTATAATACAATCTAAATATAGAAAAATTATAGTAAAAATACAATAGAAAAGAAAAAATGGTACACCTGTATAGGGCACTAATGAGTGGAGTTTGCCGAAGTAGAAGTTGTTCTGGGTAAGCCAGTGAGAGGTGAGTATATGTGAAGGCCTAGGATGTTACTATGCACTCTTGTAGACTTAAACACTATACGCTTTGGATATGTAAAATTTATAAAAAAGTTTTTCTTCAATAATAAGTTAATCTTAGATTACTGTAATTTTTTACCTTATAAATGTTTTAAACTTTTTGACACCTTTGTTGTTATAACACTTAGTTTAAAACACAAACACATTGTACAGTTATACAGAATATTTTCTTTATATCCTTATTTTATCCTTCTTTTAATTAATTCCTTTTTACTTTTTAAACGTTTTCCTTTTCTTTAAATTTTAAATTAATATGAGGGTCCGAATGTTTTGGTTACATTGCTCTCACTTAAGGTAAAAGTACAAGTTATAGTTAAGCCCTTCACCAAGGGGATATGCTGAACACCCTTGAATTGTGCATATTAGGTAAAAATCCCACTAATTGCCCTCCCTCTTCCCGCCAATCCCTCTCCTCCTCCTCCCCTCTTTCTTCTTTCCTCTCCTTCTTTCTAGACTATATTTGTGTTTTATCATTTGTATGGGTGTGTAATTGTTTATATATTGGTTTTGTATTAGTATCGAGGACATTAGTTATTGGTTTTTTTTGTTTTTTGTTTTCCATTCTTGAGACACTTTACTAAGAAGAATATATCTCAACTCCATCCAGGTAAATATAAAAAAAAAAAAAAAAAAAAAGTCTCAATCATGGTATACCTATGCCACAATTTGTTAATTCATTCATGGGTTGATGGGCATTTGGGTTGCTTCCACAACTTGACAATTATGAATTGACCTGCAATAGACATTCTGGTGCAAATGTCTTTGTGGTAAAATGATTTTGTTCATTTAGGTAGATACTCAGTAATGGAATTGTAGGATCAAATGGAAGATCAACCTTTAGTTCTTTGAGAATTCTCCATACTTCTTTCCATAAATGCTGTATTACTTTGCAATCCTACCAGAAATGTAGAAGTATTCTCTTCTCTTCATGTAAGTGCCAGCATCTGCAGATTCAGGACCTTGGGATGTGGGTTAATATAACTGGAGTTAGGTCATATCTCAGAGTGGTTTTGACTTCTCTGATGATTAAAGATGATGAGTATTTTTTTATGTATTTGTTGTCCATTCATCTGTCATCTTCAGAAGTTCTCTTGCCCACTTCGAAATGGATTGTTTACTCTTTTCTTGTTCATTATTTGAGTTCTCTGTAGATTGTAGTTATCAGGCCTTTGTCAGATTCATAACATGCAAAAATCTTCTCCCATTCTGAAGGCTATCAGTTTGCTTTGGATGTGGTACCCTTAGCTGTGCAGTAGCTTTTTAGCTTGATCAAATCCCATTTTTTTATTTTATTGTTGCAATAGCCAAGGAGGTCTTCATAAAATCTTTGGTCAGACCACACTTATGGTGCATTTTAAAAGGGAAAATGTCAAATCTACTAAGTGTAGAGTATAAATGTCTTAACACAACAATTAAGAAACTGCAGTGATGGCTATGTTAACCAGTTTGATATAAGTATTTCAAATTGTATATAAAACCAGCAAATTGTATCCCATAAATGCATTAATGTACACAGCTATGATTTAATAAAAAAAAAAGAAAAAACTACAAATTTAAAGTTAAAAAAAATCTTTACCCAAGCCAATATTATCAAACATTTTCCCCACACTCTCTTCTAGAATTTTCATTTTTTTGTGTCTTAAATTTAAATCTCTTTCCAGTGAGAACCAATTTTTGTCAATGGTGAGAGATGTGGGTCCAGTTTCAATCTTCTATATGTGGCTAACCAGTTCTCCCACCACCATTTTTTAAATAGAGATTCTTTTCCCCATTGCCTACTTTTGTTTAGTTTATCAAAGATCAAATGGTAATATATAGTTGTGTTCATCTCTAGATTCTCTATTCTATTCCATAGATCTATGTCTCTATTTTTATGCCAGTACCATGCTGTTTTGATCACTATAGATTTGTAGTATAACCTGAAGGATGGTAATGTAATGCCTCCAAATTCATTTTTATTTCTAAGAATTGTATTGGCTATTCAGGTTTTTTTCTGGTTCCATATAAAGCAAAATGAAATTTTTTAAGTTCTTCAAAGTATGACATTGGTGCTTTGATGGGGATTGCATTAAATCTATAGATTGCCTTAGGTAGGATAGACATTTTAACAATGTTGATTCTTCCCAGTCATGAGCAAGGTTAAGTTTTTCCATTTGTTAACATCTCCTGCTATTTCTTTCTTTTTTTTGGGGGGGAGGGTAAAGGTGGGGGTGGGGCCTAAGTGGCTTTTTCTTACTTAGAGAAAGCCAGCATTACAAAGAACTTAAGAGTTGGCATTGGGCCCTTCTTTTTGCCAAAGGTGGGCACAACATTGACACATCCACTGCTTGGCCTGGCCTGCTTTCTTCTTCTTCTTCTCCTGTTTGGCCACCTTAGGAGTTTGACCTCTCACTTTCCCCACTGGGGCCAGAGAACCATGGACTTTACCTCCAATCATGTGGCCGGCTACTTCCAGAGTTGTCAGGGCCTCCACCCCACACTGGCCAAGAATAGCCTCATCTTCTAGGGGCGTGCCTGCCAGGAACACAACTTGATCTTCCAGGGCAATGCCGTCCAGAAAGGCTACATGAGCCTTTATCTGGGCAACAGTCTCTTGGCCAGTTACCTCGAGGGTGTATAGCTCCTGGGTATAGACGAAGAGCTGCATGTTGACGACTGCACCACAGGCCCCGCAGCTGCTACCATGAAGATGGAGTGGAGAAAGAGGAAGGAGCGAGCCTGCACACATCCTCACCGCTGGCTGCGTGTCATGTCACTGCTCCAGCTATTTCTATTCTTAGGGTTTCATAGTTCTCTTTCTAAAGATCTCACACTTCCTTTGTTAAAACTGCAGCACCATTGATTCCACAATGCCACTGGGTGGCCCACATGATGCATAGGCTTCTCAGAGAATTCACCAAACACTCTGGCCTCTTCCAGGTAACCAGATAGGGGGAAGAGTAAGCTGTGGAGTCAGGACTGCAGAAGAGAGTATTGGTTCACTGTTGTGCCAGGCAACATGGGAAGATGGGACTGTTCTCAGAAGTGGAAATTTCCAGGTGTAGGAGAACTGGGACCTCATGGCTCTTTCCTATGGGATGAGGTGAGAGGTCCCTTGTTCCCTGCTTGCTCGTGGAAAGCCTGCCCCTTGGCAACAGGTATCTTCTGACTAGTCCC
>CAUYPK010008518.1:0-59278 GCA_963574355.1 Loris lydekkerianus | reverse complement strand
GCGGCTAGAGCCGCATGCGGCTCCCGGCCAAAATGAATTTCGGCTCTTTGCCTCTTATCATTATTTTGTATACAGTGGCTCTTTGCCAAGTTTGGATTTTGTTATGCTGCTTCTGAGGAGGGACCTCTGAGGAGCGATCTCTGAGCGCATAGTCAAACTTGTTCGCCACCCCTGGCGCTAATGGATGCTGCTCATCTTGGGAGTAGTGTAGATTTTTGGAGCACACAGCTCAACAGAGGAAGAAAGCACCAGGATGTTGCTCTGTGTACTGCAGTTGGGAGACACATAGTAATAGAACGCCAGTGTTGGTGCCAGTCCCCACACGCTACTCTGCAGAGGGCATGGCGGATGTCCTCCTTTCTGAGGCTTAGTTGTGCTCCTTTACCCATTATGTTCCCTCCTCCTACATTCTAGCAGTGAGTAGTTCCCAGCTTCTAAGCCAAGGTATCCAGTGAAGCTGGATTCAGAGGTACCCCATAGGCACCAGCAGATTTGGGGCACTTACAGTAAGCTCCCCAAAGCTCTGCAGATTAGATGCCTTTATAGCACAGCCAGGCACTGCTGCTGACGTGAACACACAAGAGACCATCACTTCTAAGATTCATTTTATATGTGAGAAATGATCTTAACAGCTTTGCCAGGCAGTGGCTCCTACAGGAGGTGACTCTGTATTGGGGCGCTAAGGATTCCCTTGTGAATACCAGTCATTTGTGTCCTTCTATTTCTTCTCTGCCCTCACGTTCAAGTAAAGATTAGTTGATGCTTTGGGACCCACAGAGCCCCCAATTTATTACCAAATGCTGAAAACACAACGTGTGCTATGAGATCTTCAGGATAAAGAATAGGAAAATTATTTAAATGTAATTTTTCTCTTTCCTCCTACTTATAGGAATTATAAATCATAGGAATTAATGTTTCAGAAATGTTTATTACTTTATTTTTCATTCAGAGTGAAAAATGAAATGCTGATTTCATTGTGAGAAGAAAGTGCAGAAACAGGTTCCTAGAAGCATGTCAGCCTTGAGCATTTGTTTTTTCTAGCAGAATATAATGATTTGTACAGGATTAAATTTGTCTCTGTCACTTCCTCCTAGATTTCTGTTTGGCCTTGTTTACCCATGGGATAATTAAAACACTTACCAATAGCTTTCCTTTTAGATACACATGGGTCGTAAACCAAACACTGACATGTGTCCTCATTCTGAACAATTTAAAAATATGTATGTGTGTATACTCCTTATGTATTAAATTTTCTATTTTTGTGAATATGTACATAAAACTCAAAGAGAAAAAATTAATATTTTTAATGTCTTATAAAACCCAGTAAATTCACAGTTTACTTTGGGAAATTTGCCCAACTCTTCCTTGTGATTATTATGGTATGAATCAGTATTTTCCTTGACATTTGTTTACCTAAGCTTACCTAGAGTTTTTTTTTTATTTTTGAAACTATGGAGACACTACTGCTTGATTACGCTTTTCTATTACTTTTTTTTTTTGTATTCCTAAGTATGCATAATTTTATCATATGTTTAATCTATTTTATGTGGTAATGTGTAAGTCAGGCCTCTTAAGATGATGAGTGTTGATCAGAAAAATGTTCTTGCTAAGTAAATACTGATTTATATTTATAGATGGTTCACTTTGCTGTGTACAGTTTAAGAAAGCTCAATGCATACACTACTCTGAGAGAAAACAAAAACCATTACCTTTTAAAGACTTTAGGCAACAATGAAAAGAAACCATTTAACCAGTTTTCCCTTCTCCATTTTTCCTGCAAATGAATACTGGAAAACCAGTTTTCCCTTCTCCATTTTTTCCTGCAAATGAATACTTTTTTTATTAATTAGATGCAACAAAGAGTGATATTTCTTGGGCTATCATAATCATACCACGCCATATTTTGGTCTGTGACAATAGTTACTTAACTCAGAGAAATAAATCCACATTGAGCAGACTGAAGACATTGTCTGGACATAGATGTCATTGTCCCAGTGCTGTTTCCCACACTGAAGGAACCATGGGCAGCTTCGCAGTCACAGGGAGGCTCCTGTCTTTGACCTGCCCTTTCTGTGCATCCCAGCTACTTCCATTCCTTCTAGGGACTCATACTTTGCTGCCTTCGTAGGGGACTCCCAGCATCAGTCCACATGAAATCTATCTTTTATCTCATTTTAATATTTTCTAACCAGCATCCCACATGAGCTGCAATATAAATGCAAGTGACACAAAATCAGGTTTTAAATAGAGTAGTCAGGGGTACTCTGAGAAAGGAACATTTGAGTAAAAGCTTCAGGGAGGGGAGGAGTTTGCCTTGGGGAGAGCTGAGAATCTTTGAGAACAGGTAGTGCAAAGGCCCAGCACCTTCAGCTGACTGGAGTGGCCTGTGCCCAATTAGCACATGTCACCAAAGGAAGGGGCCACTATGATGGTCAATGGAACTTTAGGCCAAGCAAGGGCTTCTCAGAGGACTTTACAACAGAGACCTGGGTGGGAATTCCCTGGAGAGAAAGGACCTAAGCCAAGGCTCTTGTAGAAAGCCATAGTGGCTTTGGGGGTCTCCACGAATTTGGGTCCTTGTAAGTCCCATCATAGTAACCTGTGGAAAGACTCAGTATTCTCTTTTCCTGGTGTATTTTGGCAAATGACTGCAGTTTCCTCCAGAAAAGGAAGCAAGAAGCTTCAGAATATATATACCCACTCCTTTCCTGGACCCTTCCTTCCAAGGCTGGCTTCCTTTACATTCAAAATGCTCTGAGTTTCAACTGCACTCTCTCAAGTCCAGATAAGATGGTGTAAGCTTCCTCCACAGGGTCTTGCACTATGTTTCTGCCCATCACATATCTAAAAAATATATATTAAGTAGTAACTTGGTAGAGCACCCAAATATTTATCACTGCAGATCCCTCTATGTAACCACACCACCTCGTCTCCAACTTCTTCTCTGGCATGCATCATTCCTATGGAGATTACAGTGCCTGCCTGGTTTAATCCTCCACTGTCCTCTCCACCCTGGAAGAGACATCAGCACAGAGCTTTGGAGGATCTCCATCGCTCATACTAATGCATTTCTTAATGGTGGGGAGAAGAAAGTGTTCTTTTGGCTTTTTAATAGTTGATGATAGAAAAGTCAAGAATCAGGGGCGGAGACAAGATGGCTGACTGAAGCCAGCTTTCCACAGAGGCTCCCATCCAGAAGGAGAGTTAAAGGACAGAAATTTAGCAAGGAACCTGGTGGATTTGAGCTGCCCCAAGAGAGAAGGTTGAAGAACTCACATCAACCCCGCTGAGGCGAGCTACGACCCCAAGGATACACACAAAAGGTACAAAATCCATCACCAACTGAATGGGAGTCCCCTCCCTCATGAAAATGGCTCAGAGTGCCCCACAAACAAACGAGCAGAGTTCAAAGGTCCTCCCACTCCACTCCACGGGAGAGACCCTCTAAAAACTGAACCTACCTCTCCTACTAGGGTGCCATGGCATTCTCCTGCCAGGCATAAAACTTTATAAAACTGTATATATTCTCTACCTGCAACTCTGAGCTCCCAGCATTCCTGTCCACTCTCACTCTGAAGTCTGGAGGCCTGTCCCCCAGGAGTCCAGATACTTGGGTGATTTCTCGAGGGGTGTGGACAGTGCCTAAACTGCAGCTGGTCAGTGCTGACTCTGGGGCACAAGAGCGAGGAGAGGATGGTTGGCTAAAAGGGAACCACACCGGAGCAGCAGTGCAGAGCAGCAGCCATCTCTTTGAAAAAATAGGGTTCACTCCCCTGTCTCCCTGGGCAACCAGAGGAGGCTGGGCCTCTACTCAGGTGGCAACCATCATAGAACAGATCTGGGAAGAAAACTCAGGCCCCATGAGTAAAGGGTTTGCCTGAGGCAATACGGACCTGGGTGGAGTGCAGGGACTAGAAACACACTCACAGACCCAGGAAGTTCCAAGGGCAGGGCTGACCAAGAGGACTGCTTTACTGAGCCTAAGGCCACCCGGGCCTCCGGGGATCATCAGACTATAAACAAAGGAAGACAGGACACTAGAACTGACAGGTAACTGAATACAAACCTGCAGGAGTGAAGACAGGGCCTGAGGTGCAGGCACTGGGAACTCAAAACAGCTTCTCTTCTGCAGGGCAAATTAGCAGGGAGAGAAACAGGGACAGAATGTTCTGTTCTGTCAGTAACATCAATCAGGGGCGAGGCTGGAACTGAGTGAACACCCCCCAGCCTCCATCAAACACCCGAGGTTGTCAGGCCTCATCTCTCCCTGCTAGACAGAGGCAGAGCACAGCAGCCTGGCTGAGCAGAAATAGATTTCCTTGTGATTCAGGCAGGTACAAACCCCTGGAGTATCTGTTCACTACAGGCAACTGGGTCAGCCAACTGCAGGGCTATCAGTGACAGGGTGTGACAGAGATGCAAGGTGGGGAAGGAGGCATCAAACTTCCCAGACTGATCTATTTTCTGGGTGGCTCCTCCTGACTCCACGCAGCACTGGAGCAAGCCAGATCAGAATAGTCACCAGACCCCTGTAATCCAGTTGCCGGAGACCTTTTAAACTCTCCCACCTGAGACAGGTGCTGACTTAGACAATTGATTTGAACCTTTTAAACTGAGCCAATCGCCCAAGGACTATTCAGGTGGTGCCCTGGGTGTGTGGTTATAGAAAGATTTGATTTTCCTTTTCTAATTGTTCCCTATGGGGGGTGAGGTGACTTAATTGCTGGTATTTCTCCACAGCTGAGACGTCAACCCAGACTAACTGTTTCACGAGGGTTGAACAGAAACCAGTTGAAAATAAGACAGAACCACATAGTCCCACCACACCAAACAGGGTCCCAGTTTTTCAGGCCATAGCACTGTACAGGTCCTCAACAAAGCTCCAGGGAAAAATCAAAAGGTGTAAAACAATCATGGGGTGGAATCAGTGGAAAAACTCTGGTAACATGAATAATCAGAATAAATCAACAGCCCCAAGGAAAGATATGGCAGATGTATTAATAACTGAAGATCCCATTCATAAACAGATGGCCGAGATGTCAGAAATTGAATTCAGAATTTGAATTGCAAACAAGATTAATAAAGTGGAGGAAAATTTGGAATTAGAAATTCAAGCAGCAATTCAAAAGTTGGAATTAGAAATTCAAGAAGAAATTCAAAAGTTGTCTCAAGAATTTAACTACTTTAAAGACAAAACCACCAAAGATTTTGATGCACTGAAGCAAGAATTTGCAGCCCTCAAAGATCTTAAAAATATAGTAGAATCCCTCAGTAACAGAGTGGAACAGGCAGAAGAAAGGATTTCTGACATTGAAGACAAAACCTTTGAATGCTCCCAAACTCTCAAAGACGAAGAGAAATGGAGACCAAAAACAGATCATTCTCTCAGAGAGCTCTGGGATAATTCAAAGAAGGCTAATATCCACCTCACTGGATTCCATGAAAGTGATGAAGTGGCCTCGTTAGGCACAGAGGCCTTCTTCATGAAATTATGAGAGAATTGTTCAGACATGCCAAGAGATTTTGAAATTCAGATAGCAGACAATTTCAGAACCCCAGTATGACTCAATCCCAATAAGACATCCCCCAGGCATATCATAATTAACTTCACTAAAGTTAATATGAAGGAGAAAATTCTGAAAGCAGCCAGATGTAAGAAATCCATTACCTACAAAGGGAAGAATATTAGAATGACTGTAGATCTCTTTGCTAAAACTTTTCAAGCCAAAAGAGGGTGGTCTTCAACTTTTAATCTCGTAAAGCAAAATAACTTTCAACCCCAGATACTGTATAAAGCTAAACTGAGTTTCATGTATGATGGAGAAATTAAATACTTTAATGACATTCATATCCTGAAGAAATTTGCCATAACCAAACCAGCTTTTCAGGATATTCTCAGACCTATCCTCCATAATGACCAGCACAATCCTCAACCACAAAAGTAAACTCACTCAGAAACTTTTGATCAAACTCCAACTTCCACAATGGTAAAAGGATTAAAAATGTCCACTGGACTTTCGAAAAACTCGATACCCAAAATTTTACCAGACTTATCAATATTCTCCATTAATGTGAATGGCTTAAACCAGGGGTGGCAAACACGCGGCTAAAGCCGCATGCAGCTCCTGGCCAAAATGAATTTCGGCTCTTTGCCTCTTATCATTATTTTGTATACTGTGGCTCTTTGCCAAGTTTGGATTTTGTTATGCTGCTTCTGAGGAGGGACCTCTGAGGAGAGATCTCCGAGCGCGTAGTCGAACTTGTTCGCCACCCCTGCCATGCATCTTGAGCCAGTCCCATGGTTGTCAAGAGCTCTACCCTAGGTGTTCAGAAACTGGGTGCCAAGGCTGATGTGCAAAGAGAAGTCTGAGTAGAGGCTGCCCTGGGGGGAGGAGGGTGGCTGGGGAGGCACCAAGGAAAACTGGATGAAGGGAATGTTCTACCCCAATTCACCTGGATGGGGATCACACTAGTGTGTGCACCTATGTAAAAATTCACCAAGCTGAATATGTGCACATTAGTGTATAGGTGTTATACCTTGATAAATGTGAGAGACAGACGGATGGATGGATGGATGGATGGATGGATGGATGGATGGATTGACTGGGTTCCCAGCCTGGGATGAGCCCACACACAAATGGACTTCAGTGATCAGGTCCAGGCTCTATTTTCTTGTGGTCCCAGATGTTGTATGTGCCTATAGCTTGGGACCATCCTCTCTGGGCTAGAGTTTCCTTCTCTCTCCTGTGAGGTCACTGGAAACGATGGTCACTTAGGGCTTGCTGGCATCTGGGAGGAGGGTGACAGGGACAGGATTAGGGCAGTAGGAGGAAACCTGACTCCACTGCACCAGGAAACTCTGGACATTGGAGATAGGACACTCTGTCCAGGTGACAGGAACGTGGCCATTCCCCAAGCTAGTAAAGGGCAGCGTGATGTTTTCTGGCCCTGACGGAGGAAATCAGATATAGGGCCTATGGCAGAGAGACGTTTTGGTCACATCTGTAGTTTGTCTCAAAACTGATGAGACTTTGTTGAGATTAGAGGGATCTGGACAACCCAGGCTAAACCAGTGCCACCCTTAAGGGAGACACAAGCTGGAGGTAGTGTGTGCTGCTGGGGACACAGTGCAGTGGGGATCAGGGCAAGGTGCTCCTGGAAGGAGGAGCTCTCCAGCCTGTGTGTCTCCATGGTTGTGCATGTTGAGTAAAACATCACCACCAACACGACACATAATAAGCACTGCCCAAGCACCAGCCTGACTTCAAACCCCACAGTGTTAACTGTATGCTGTTTGCTCTCCTTGTTGCTGGGGACACAGTGCAGCAGGGATCAGGGTAAGGTGCTGGAAGGAGGCCTCTGTCCAGTGCCATAGAAGGGCCAAGGAGAGCTGCCTCATTCTGCTCAGGTGTGGGAGAGCCTGCTGGTGCCCCCAGCCCTGAAGATCCCTGTGTCCCTCAGAGGTGCCAGCTTTTCCCGCCAGAGAGGAGGCAGGCAGGCCGCTAGAAATAAAGCCTGGATCAGAAATTGGAGCCAGGTTTCTCCTGAGCCCTGACCAGGCCTGGCACGCCCCCTGCTGGCTACAGGCTTCTGGCCGGGGACTTAACACCCTGAGGTGGGAAGGAAGCTGTTTCCCTGACTGATCCTTCCTGGGTGCCATTGCTGTCCCATTTAATCCTCCAGGGAGGATTCTATTAAGTATCTATTAAGTACAGGTAGACTAGTACAGAGCCCAGAAAGGCTCTCTTCATCTGGAACTAGAGCATTTTCTCCTTAAAAATAGCAGAATCAAACATGTCTCCTTTTTCACTTTAGCAACTGGCAAGTTCAGAACCAAATCTTAACTCCTGCTCATGTCACACCTAAAAGTGGAACTGACTTTACTGACCTCTTCCTGTGCTCTCTCCAGTACCATGCAGGACACTCTGCCTGCTCATCCATTCAGTCTTCCCAGCAGCCCCATGAGTTAGGAAACTTTGTTGTCCCCATTTTGCAGATGAAGAAACTGAGACCAGTCCCTTATTCATTGTTGCTCAGCTGGAAGGTGGCAGAGCTTGGATTTGAACCCAGCAGCCTGACTTTAAACCCCACAGTTTTAACTGTATGCTGTTTACTCTTCTGTGTCCAGTGCACCTGTGCCCTTTTTTATTTTTCAGACAGAGTCTCACTTTGTTGCCCTTTGTAGAGTGCTATGGCATCATAGCTCACAGCAACCTCAAATTCTTGATCTCAATTGATTCTCTTGCCTCAGCCTCCCAAGTAGCTGGTACTACAGGCGCCCACCACAATGCCTGGCTATTTTTAGAGATGAGCTCTTGCTCTGTCTCAGGCTGGTCTCAAACCTGTGAGCTCAGGCAATCCACCCGTCTCAGCCTCCTAGAGTACTAGGATTACAGGCATGAACCACTGTTCCAAGCCTTAACACCTCTGCCCTTTCAACTTACTCCCCTCCTACTCCACTTTGTATTTTATTGGTCCTGATATTTGCTTCCACTGTATTTGTCATTTATGGTATGTTTCCTGAAAGCCACTTTAAAATCCCTTGTGGCTCTCAGAAGCCAAAATAAAACCCAAATGCTAACCCTGGCAGATTTGGCTGGAGCCAGAGGGCCTGAAAATGACAGATCTGAGCCTCTGTGCTGCAGAAGGCCGGCCTCTGCCAGGAGGGTAGCCTACCCAAGGCGGGCAGTGGGCACAAGCAGCCTGTCCTCTGCCCTGCCCAGGTGAAGTGCTGTGGCTGGATCGACTTCTACAACTGGACAGACAATGCTGAGCTCATGAATCACACTGAGATCACCTACCCCTGCTCCTGCGAAGACAAGGAGGAAGGGGATGACAGCGTCTTCCTGAGGAAGGGCTTCTGCAAGGCTCCCAGCAACGAGACCCAGAGCGGCAACAGCCCTGAGGACTGGCCTGTGTACAAGGAGGTGAGTGGATGGCTGTGGGTCGGGGCCGAGCCACTGCTCGGTCCTTCCTTCCTTCTTCAACTGTACATCTGTCAACATATTTGTTAATATATTCATTCAAGGGACATGCAGAGCCCTCACTGCAAGCCCTCTGGGCAGTTCTGGGTAAAAGGACCCACGGTGTAGGGTGACGTGGCCGTATGCTCCCCCTGCAGGGCTGCATGAAGAAGGTACAAGCGTGGCTGCAGGAGAACCTGAGCATGATCCTCGGCGTGTGTGGGGGCATCACCATCATCGAGGTCTGAGTCCCCTCCCCCCATGCCCTCCTCGTGCTCTGTCCTTCTGGATCATCTCTGCCCTGCTGATCTCCTCGGGGAGGGTGAGGCCCCTAGGGCAAGCAGCCCTCAGCACTGTCCGGCTCTGTGACCTGAGATAAGGCACTGCTCCTCTCTGGGCCTCCCTCTGATGTCTGCATGACCGGGTGGCTGTGGGGCCTCCTCTGACTCTGTCTCTACCTCCACAGGTCCTGGGGATGCTCCTGTCCATCTGCTTATGCCGGCACGTCCATTCTGAAGATTACAGCAAGGTCCCCAAATACTGAAGCAGCTGCTGTCCCCACCTCTTCCCCCATCCCCCGTTCCCTAGCCTCAGGGTTCCCAGGGGTCTCCCTGGCCCCTCCCCCAGGCCCATCTCCCACCTCACTGCCAAGGGCCCTTGTGCTGATGGGAAGTGCAGCATTCTGGGCCTGGCCCTTGTCCCTGCCTTTCTGCTGCCAGTCTTGAGTGAGGCTGTGTGACCCCTCCACTCACTGCCTCCCAGGATTCTCTTAGCATCTCAGAGAAACAACCTGTGGCATAGGCTGGGCTGTACCTGCCCTTGAGGCTGTGTGTATTGTGTAGGGGAACATGTACTAAAAATTGGGGGAGGTATCAGGGGACTACCCACTGGGTGGGTCAACTTTTTTCTTGCTATGACACTTATGTCTTTTTTTTTTTTTCACATTTTTATTGAAGGTGGGCTTTACCTGACATTAGGGGCAGCAGCCATTCCCCAGGCCTGGTGCGGCCCCATCTGGACAGCTCAGATCATTCTGGGCCACGCCATGGGGGCAGCACCTAAGTGAGCTAAGCTGAAGGAGTCTAGAGGAGGGCATCTTGCCTGGCCCTGGGGGCCTGGCAGAGAGCTGGCCCCGCATTTTCCAGGATCCTGAGCTCTCCAAGGAAGGGGAGGAGGAGGGCTGGCCTATCTCAGCAAACTGTCCTCTGGCCCCTGGGAGTGGGTAGCTGAGGCTGTGCCTTGTGGGAGCGTGGGGAGGGGGCTCTGTGTGCACAATTGTATAAAACATGTCCAGGATTCTAAGACTGACTATTAAAGAGGCTTTGTAACAATCCAGCCTGAAATGATGGGTATGCCATTTCCTGGGCCAGGGGAGGACCAAGCAGAGGAGGGTGTGAGCAGAGTGGCCAAGTCTGTCAGAGACAATGGTGGGCACCTTGCTTCTGTCCCCCAGAGCATCTGGGCTCCTTCTTCAGCCTGGTGTGTGAGGAACGTGATGTGCCAGGCTCTGTGCCCTGCCTGGCTGCTGGGGTGCCTGGGCTTGATTTGGTGTTAACACAGGTGTAGATCATACCTCTCTGTTCCTGCTTCTGAGACTAGGGGACAGGTACCCGCAGAAAGTGCTCAAAAATGGGATGGGGGTGGGGAGTGAAACCACGGAATAACTTTGCTTCTTGTCCTTCTTTCTAGCACATCTGTTTTTGCAAAGATTTGTGAAAGGAAACGTTTTCCTACTAGAGAAATACGATAGAATAACGTGTAGAATTCAGGGGACTTGTTAAGATGAAATACAAGGAAGCTCTTTGTGCATAGCTCCTACAGCTGAGCCCCAGCACACCCTGCTCCTGTGTCATGAATCCCAGAGGGCATAGGCACCACTGTCTCCCCTCACTTCTCCAGGTCCCTGGCAGAAGAGAGGATGTGGGGGGACGGACAATTGCCTCCTGGTAGGGGGGCAAATCAGGCCTACGACAGTGGTGTTTCCAAAGGACCCACCAGGTGGCGCTGCTGCCCCAGTTTGGGAGCCCAGCAGAACCCAAACACCAGCCCTAGCCCAGCAGATCTCTCATTCTAGCAGAGCTCTTGGGAAAATGCAGATTCCAGAGCTTAAGGATTCTGAAGCAGCAAATCTGGGATGAGGACAAGGAATCTGCATTTTTCACAGTCCTCTGAGATGATTTCTGAATCATGTTGCTATAAGGTTCTCAGGCCCTGGTGAGAGGTAGGCACAGCTGGCCTCTCAAGGAGAGACAGGATGGGAGGATCCGGGCCAGAAAGTCTTGACTTTAGCAAGGAGAAGGCACACATTAGGGACAGTCCAACTATTTTTTAAATTTATTTTTATTGTTATTTTTTGAGACATAGTCGTCCTGGGTAGAGTGCCGTAGCATGTTAGCTCACAGCCACCTCAAACGCTTGGGTTCAAGTGATCCTCTTGCTTCAACCTCCCAAGTAGCTGGGGACTACAGGTGCCTTCCACAACACCCGGTTAGTTTTTCTAATTTTAATAGAGACAGGGTCTCACTTTTGCTCAGGCTGGTCTTAAACCAAGCTGAGCTCAAGCAATCCAATAGCCTTAGCTTCCCAAAAGTACAAGGATTAAAGTCATGAACTACCACACCCGGCTCGGCCCAACCCTTGATCTGAACCTAATTAATTCCTTGCAAGAGAATTTCTGTGGTTGAGATCAAGGACACACCCACTTTCAGACCTTTGGGAAGTGCCAGGCCCAGCACACAGGCCTGACGTAGGCTTAGGGTCTCATGGGCTGTTCTCTGCCATAACCGGAGACTGTCTGCAGCTGTTTCTCATGTCTGAGGACTGGGGGCTTCGAGTGAAGCCAGGCCAGCTCACTGTATATATATATAACTTGCCTTATTTCACAAGGGAAGTACATGTAGTATAAAACATAACAGGGAAAATGTAAATTTATGAGGAAGTGTAGGCTTGGGTGAAATAAACACAGCTGAATTGCCCATAAGGTTATTCCCTCATGATGGCAAACGTAAGCTGTGCACATAGGATGCTTTCTGTGGCCACACTCACAGCAGACATCACTAACTGATCACAGTTCTTGCATTCTTACCTCTGATGTACCCTGGCCATGCTTACAGCCAATGTCACTCATTGCAGCCTCAGACTTCTTTTCAATTGAACACCAACCATCAATCTAATTGGAATGCAAAATGAAAGCAGTTACCACCTTGAGCTCTCATTGTTAGGATTAAGAGTATATAATTTTGCGTGTGAGCTTCCTGGTAGCCAAAGCAAAAAAGGGGAAACTTTGCTATTTATATAGCTCTCATTTCCCAAGTACACATGCTTAACTACTAGGGAAAAAATGTGGCTGGAACCTCCAAACACACCAACCTTGCTTTCTCTTCATGACGGAAACAAGAGAAGTCAGTGGGCCAAAAAGCAAAAATGAGCCCATTGGGCACTTGCCTTGTGCTGGTTGTCAGCAGAGAACACAGAAGCTGTGCTGTTTTCCAGGGAGGACCTGGGAAGGCTCAGTGAATGCATGGGAGGCAGCTGCGTGAGTTTTATAGAATGGTTGCTTCTTAGCGCAGGCTCTATAATGGCATGACTGACAGTCTTGTGAGGTACCTGGTCAACATTATCCCCATTTTACAGATGAGGACAGTGAAGAACAAGAGGTTAATTTCTTCTACATTCTGCTGTGGCTAAGAGGAGGAGCTAGGTGTCACATCCTGGCCATCTGGTTGCAGAGTCCATGCTGCCAGTCCCCTATGTCACATTGCCTCCCAGCACAAAAGCAGTGCTAATGGAAGAGTGACAGGGATCTCTTGCACATTGTCCACGTTGTGCTGCAGAACAGCTGCCTGTGGTTAGAGACAGGGCCCCTTTCTTCCCTGTCTGTCTGTCCTGCTCAGCCCCCCGTTGGCCTGGGCAGTCGGAAGAATATGCGAGCTGGGGATGGACCGGGAAGCCAAGAGCCCCTCAAGGGGCAGCAGCAGACAACAGGGTGTGCATTACAGTCTGGGTGGATCAGGCCTGGATGCCCAGGGTTGGCTGGGAGGCTGAGGCAGAGAGTCTTGAGAGGGTGGAGGCCTGCTAACCTCCCCCTACATGGGCCAGCTGACAGGTGTCAACAGTGGACTAGCTCTGTGGTCTTGGCCACCTCCCTGTCAGATGGAGAGGGCGTGGAGCAGAAGGGTGTGTTCATAGTTGGGGCTGACCTGGCCTGGTCTTGCAGGCCCCTCACAGCCTCAACCCCCAGGAGGCCACCAGGGACCATCGCAGCTGTGGAGCCAAGGGCTTGGGTTTGAATCCAACTCCACCTTCATTTTCCCGTGCCGCCCTGGGCCAGACAGGCTGGTGTGGGCTCAAAACTGTGTTTGTGAAATACGTCAGAGAAGACTGAGGAAATGTCCAGAGTTGCTGAGGGGGCAGCTGCTTCCTCCAGCACGTCATCCTGCCCAAGGCCCCACAGCTAGAAGGTGCTGCCAGAGCCAGGATTGGAATACCACATGTCTGACTTTTAAGACCATCCTCCTGGCTGCACCTCTTTCCACTGTCTAAGATTTTTCTGGGCCAGCCCCAGTGTGTGTCGTGTTGTCAGGTTGTGGGCCCTGACTTCCCTGGGATCTGGCCACTGTGAGTACCAAGCCTGCTGAACCCCTCACTCTGACCTGAAGATGACCCAGTTTTTGCGCCACCCTGGTCCCCAGGCCTGTGCAGTTCTGGCAGGGAGGCATCACAGACCAATCTCTCTAAACCCCATGTGGTCCCTGCAGCCACACCTGCCCTGAGCCCCTGGGGGCTTCCATCCCTTCTGGCCATCCTTCCTGGGCTGCTGGCCCAGCTGAGTACTACTAGGTCTTCTGTGGGCTGCCAGCCCTGCCACCAAGGTCCTAGCCAAGGGACCTGCTCTTCAAAGGACAGGCCCATGGGAGGCCATAAGGGCACTAACCCACAGCTTCCTGGGGAGTCTGGAGATGGCTGGAGGATGTGTCCAGGAAGCTGCATGTAGATGGGGGTGGGAGCTGACTGGCAGAGACACTGACCAATGGGAATGGGAGTCAGGCTGGAGCTGGAGCAGGACCCTCACGTGTGGACTGGCAGGCAGGAATAGGGCTGGGGGGATTTTCATCAGCTGGTATAACATATTTTACTATTTTATTATAATAAGTGGCATGGCTATATGGGCAAGTCCTGCTGAATGTCCTGTGCACGCAGACAGAAGTCCTGAAGCCCCCTGAAGACTCAGTCCATTCCCAGCCCCTAGCTCTTCTCCCCTCACACTGAGCCTCGGGTGGCCCAGCGTGGGCAGGAAATGCCAACTATCTTCACGCCTGGCCTTTTGGGGCCTGCCTTAGCAGAGCATTCCAGTGGCCAACCCCATCCTGTCTCCCAGTGGAGCTACCTTCAGCCTCTTTCCTGGGGTCTTCCAGGTGAGCAAGGACCCTAGGCCAACAGTGGCAGTGTGAGGGGACACTAACAGCACTGGGGCACCCAGTGACCAGGGCATCTTGTGAGCTGGGCTGCCACCACCTCATTTCCCTGCAGAGGGACAAAGTCCCCAGTTGTCAGACTTCCTCATGGCAAAGGATGGCTATTCTCTGGGGTCTTCGGAACCTGTGGTTCATACATTCATTCATTCATCTTGTGAATACTTAACAGGCACAGAAAACTGCAGCAGTAAACACATGAAGCCCTGCCCAGGCGGTGTCCATATTCTGACGAATGTAGAGAATGTTGGAACATCCCAGGGAGTGTGGTGCAACACAGCAGGACACACGTGCACACACAGCACACACAGGCCCATGCCCTGACACAGGTGTGCACCAGCATGCAACTGCCAGCTGCTGACAGCACAGTCTGAGTCTAAGCTGCTGCGTGGGACCTGGCCCAGGCCCATCCTGTGGAAGGAAGTAGAAGAATGAACAGCAGCAGCGCAAACAGGAAAGGGGGCCGGAACGCTCAGCCCATCCTCTAGGCACGCTCTGCAGGAATCAGACATTCCCCAGGCAACCCCCTTCCCTCCCAACATCAAATCAAACCAAAACAGCTCTGCCTACTGGGGGTGGCAGGCATGAGTGCCCTCACCTCCCTCAGTCTCTTCTGGAAAATGGGGGCAATGGTTCTTATCTTCCAGTGTTACTGCAGGAGCCAAACGTGGTACGTGCATCACGAGCTACTTGCCAGGGCAGCCTCTGCCCTGGAGCAGCACCCAGCTTGGGGAGTGCATTATCCCATTGCCTGGACATGGCCCTCCCTGGGCAGGAAGGTGGCACTCTGGGGCTTGGTACCCAGAGGGCAGGGAGGGCTGATGGGTCCTACAGGCTGGGACTGGGCAGGGAAAGTCTGTGCTGAGCCTCCTTCCCAGTGGGAAGGTGAAGCCAGGTAGTGCCCTTTGGGGACATCTGAGCTCTGAGTGTCCCCAGCTGCCCTCTCTGCTGTTATTTCCCCAGCACCTGCTTTCTGGGCTGGGGGTAGGCCCAGTGTGCCAATCTGCTCTCTGACTTCAGCTCAGAGCCTGGAGCAGCGCCCTCTGGGAGCAGAAGTGGCTTCCTGCAGGATGCTGGCATGGGGGAGGCAGGAACAGCTGGAAGTGCGGGGGGCCTGGTGGGGAGGTGGGAGCTGAGGGGGCTCCCCGGCAGGCTCCTAGGGCTGTGTGGGTGGGAGGGTGCTGGTGGCAGCTGGCAGAAGCGAGCCCACACTCCACTCTTGCACCACACTCCCTGGGATCCCAGCAGCCACTCCCCTCAGTCCTGGCCCACGGAGGGCTCAGGCCCTTGGGGTGCCACGTGAACTCCTTCATGGGGAGGTTGTTGAGGAGCCACCTGGTGGGCAAGTGGGGTCCTGGTAACATAGAAGGAGGGAGGCCATTCCACAGAAGGGCAAGCTCCACATCCCAGGGTGCCCACAGACAGTGCCCTGCAGTGACTTGCAGCAGAAGAGAGGCAGCAGGGCCACTGCAGGGAGCATGGCAGTCCCTAGCAGGCATGGGGCAAGTGCCTCCTCTCAGCACCCTTCTTTTTCCCAGTCATCGTCATGGTCACAGCAGCCACCATTCACTTACAGGTAACCTTTAAGTCTGACACACTAGTGAGGTAGTGTGGAAACCAAAACTTGGAAAAGCTAAATTGCTTGCTGTCCTACTGCACAAACCCAGGAGTCATTCACATTGTAGTCTAAATAAATGACACCCCTGGAGTTGGCAGTGAACAACCTATGGGGCTGCACAGGACAACTTCGCATCCACAATCACACTGTTAGCGGAGACCCTGGGACCTGAGGCCCTTGGCTCTGTGTCCAGTGTTCTTTCCCTTAGGACTCCAGGCCAGTGGGAATCCAGACCCCTGGTTCAGAGAAGGAGTAGAAGATGTGGGTCCCTTCTAAGGAAGCGTAAGTCAATTAATCCAACTTCTCATCCATCAAGCCATGCAATAACTATTGATTGGGCACCCACTGTATGCTGGGCACTGTGGAAGGAACTGAGGCTCCCCAGGATAAACAAGGACTCCAGGGTTACGGAGTTTACAGTTTAGTTCAGGACACAGGCTATAAACACTAACATAAACCAGAAATTGTACCCTATTTGGGGACAGAGAGGGTAGCAAAACTGATCACGACCCTGCCTCCACCTGCCAGTAAGTGCACAGGATAAGGAAAAGGAGCCTTTTGTCAGGCTGGCTGTTGCTGCCTGAGATCCGCACTGCTGAGGACACTGTGAAGGCTGCCACCTGACCAGGATGCAGAGCACACACTGGCTAGCCCAGAGTTCAAGAGGACACAAGGAACCAATCAAAGTGCAAATATAAATGAGAACGAGGCACCGCTTATGCCCCATGAGGATAACTACTCTGGGCCTCCTGTGCATCCAATGTGTGTGGGAGAACCTTTCCCAGGAGGCCAGAGGAAACTAACTGTAGCCTAGGATGGTCTAAAATAGGCATCCTCAAACTGCGGCCCGTGGGCCACATGAAGCGGTGTGAATTGTATTTGTTCCTGTTTTGTGTTTTACTTCAAAATAAGATATGTGCAGTGTGCATAGGAATTTGTTCATAGTTTTTTTTTTTTTTTAAACTATAGTCCGGCCCTCCAACGGTCTGAGGGACAGTGAATTGGCCCCCTGTTTAAAAAGTTTGAGGACGCCTGCTCTAAAACAACTTGTCAGGGGTAGTTTGATGAGTGTAATTAGCAAGAGCTGAGAGGTTGTCCAGGTGGGCAGGGTATATTTCCTTCTTTTGAGGACTAAAAGGGCAGAGACTTCAACCTGGGTCTATTCCTGGGGCACGCAGGCCACAGGATGTGTATGCCCGGACCTGCATGGTGTCTGGTTTGTATCTCTTTTGGGGAAAGGAACTTGAAGTTGGCAGTCTGGCTGTGACTAAGGGATAGAGAATGGAGCGGATAAGACATCTGGGGCAGCAGTGTCTTTCCTGCTGGCATCACAGGCCAGAGTGGACTGCTGGGGTAAGTTTCACTGCACTGGGAGGTGACAGACATGGCTTCTAACCCAAGTATCTCCTAATCCCCCTAATTCTAACCCAAGTATCTTCTAATCCCCTAATTAGTTGCACTGTGACCAAAAACAAATGCAATTGGTCATTTGTTTGCAAAAATGGTCTTCTTCCAGTATCTGTGCTCTCTGCAGCGTGACTATACAGCTCCCAGAATCTGTGCTTGCTTTGGCCAATAGGATGTGAGAGAAGGGATGGTATGCCAATACTGAGCCTAAGTCTCAAGAGGTATTTCCCCCTTTCTCTTTCTTGCTCTCTCAGCTCAACTCAAAACCCTACCTGCATGTGAAGAAGCCTAGGTTAGCCTGCTGGAGGATGAGGGCCAAGTGCACCAGGACCACATCATCCCAGACGCCAGCTCACCCACCCTCAGAAGCAGAAGCACCGACTCACCTGCAGCCAACCACAGAGGCGAGAGAAGATCAGATGAATCACCCAGCTGAGCCCAAACTGCCTACACACATGCAGATTCATGGGCTAAACACATGGTGGTTGTCTGGGGTGAACTACCCTAAATATGAAGGTAGTGCTTTGCACAGCAGTAGCTAGCTGATAAGCTGATGACCTTAGATAATAACAATGACAGCTACCATGTGCTGAGGGCCTCCTGCGTGCCCAGGCCAGTTCCAAGTAATTGACATATGTTACCTCATTCAACACCCACAGTACCTCTGAAAGATGGCACTTACTTGGATGTTTACTTTACAAACGGGAAAACAGAGGCTCAGGGAAGACATCGGTCTAGTCTGAGGCTGCTGAGGCGAGAACCTCTAATCTGTCTTCATGGACTCAGCCTCTGAGTGCCCTTCCCAGCTGAGCCTGGATGTTAGAGTGAACCAGCAGCCCTGGAGGGAGTGTAATGTATTCTGCACACGGGAGCTGACATCATTAGGAATGTTGTCAGCCTTCTGCTCCCCGAGAATTATGCCCCATCTCGCCCTGTTCTTATCTGACCCTCAGCCAATGCCTCTAGTTCCTTTGGGCTTGTGGAAAGGAAGACAAAAGACACGGATGTTTGAATCATTTCTTTCTTTTGATTCCACTTCCTATTTCATCAACAAATACTTACTGAGGGATCATTATGTGCTCATTTCTAGAGTGTTCTTTCATGGCACATTTTTCTGGGCCTCAGTTGTACTCCAGGCCCCCACTCAGCCCAGGTAACCCTTACACAGAGTTCACTCCACTTTATATGTACAGGTGAGAAAGCTGAGGTTCCAGAGGGGTGCAGAGGCTACCTTGAGGTCACCTAACTAGTGAGTGCCCAGGACAGAACTAGGTTCGAGGTCTGGCTGAGTGCAGGCAGGGTCTCTTCTTGTTCCATCACCCCAGTGATGACTTTCTTAAAAGGGGATTGTGAAACGTTCCCTTGGTTCTGTGGATGGCTCTGTGGAAGGCAGGTAGGGGAAGGGTGGAGGGATGAGAGGATGAAGAGAGGGAAGCAGGGCTGTTGGAAAATGTCCCCGGTTCTCAGAGCCGGCTCAGGCCCTGGGTAATGCTGAGAGCGGCAGCCAGCCAAGCAGGACAGGAGGAGGTGGCACGCGCTGGTGAGAGAGAAAGAGTCACAGGCTCCAGCTTCCTCTCCCAGTGTCCGCAGCTGACAATCACAGCCATCTTTCATCTCTACCCGCCCCTCCCACCCCTCTGCTTAGCGGTTGGATCGCTGCCATCTTCCACCGCCAGGCACTGGGCACTGAGCCCTTCTGGTCTCTGGCTGGTTACAAGTGGGAAATTCAGGGAGGGTCCAGGCTGTCTTCTCTTAGGGCTATCACATCCCTGGAGAGATGACCTAGCCATATGTCTCCCAAGGGTCCCAGAGCTCCACTCCCCACCAAGGGTACCTCCTTTCAGCTGGAAGCAGGGCCCACCCAGGGACCTAGTGGCCAGAGTCTAGCCTTCATTAGTAAGGAACCTTCATTAGTGTGTGGGAGAAGTGCGGGTACAGAGGGAGGGGGCTGGGAGGCCTGAAGTTCTTCTAGGCAATGAGGGGACACCATGTCCTCCCCCAGGGTAACTTTGGTGCTGGAAAGATCCCTGCCCTGGGGGCCCTTTCTGGCTGAGAAACCTGAGCTGAATCACCCCGCCTCTCTAGACTTCTAGCTCCTCATCTAGAAATTGAACTGAAAATTCTCAGGGCTTCCATTTGCACAAGACACTATTAACTAAGGTTTAGTAAGTTCATGGCGTGTGCACACATTATCTCAGCCATTCCAACAGCCCTGAGAAAAGTCTTGAAATTCTTAGCGTCACCCCCATTTTACATGTTAAAACTGAGTGACCTAGTGAGGTTGAGTGGCTTGCACAGCACAGGTGAGTGAGTAGCCACAGAGGTGCAGACTCAGCCACCGTGACTCCCAGCCTGGGGGCTCAGCCTCAGGGCCACCAGCCTCCCTTCTCAGGGTGGGTATCACTTGGACATGCATGGACCTTCTTCCAGATTCATGGGTATGGAGCAGGTCATGCTTCCACATAATGTCCTAGAATAGGCTGCTAGTCCCCTATCTGTCCTAGAGCCTTGAACTCCTCTGCCCAAATACCCCCCTGGTGAATGAGCTGGGCTGCTCCAGTGCCCAGAGCAGTCCCCTCTGTTCCCCACCTCACTCCCACTGCCCCTTCAGATCTGCCTTGGGAGCTCCCCTGACCATGCCCCTCATGCCCCACCCCTGGAGGTGGCCTTTCTGTGCCCTCCCATGACCCTCTCCACTGAGAGCACCTTCCCCTGCCACAGGTTTAAACCCAGACTCCTCCCTTCCTTTCAGTCTTTTCTCTGGAAAATGAGCAGAACAGTGTGTGGAGCCCCACAGGGCTGTTGCCAGGACTTAACCAAGTTAGCTTAGTGCGTGGACGGGCTTAGAAACTCTGCCAGACTGGTTTTTCCCTCTTGCGGGATGGTGTCTGGAGTTTGGGTCCTCAGACCAGCCCAGCATCTGACATACGATCGCAGGCTTTCGTACAGTACAGTCTCTGACACAGCCAGGCTGGCCGGAACTCCCAGCAGTAAAATTGTTTACCTTGACACCAAGACGCCTGAGAAAGCGTGGCAGTCTGCAGGCGGCATGCGCCCAAGCAGCCTTCGAGAGGCTTGTACCGAGAGACTGAGAGTTCTTCTGAGGTTGTCTGAAGCCAACAACAATGACAAAAAAACATGTCCCAGCAGGGCCCATCATGGGCCCCGTGTGCTAAATGTGTCCGTGATAAAACCAAGCGCGTTTTCCTTATTGAGAAGCAGAAAAGTCGTGGAAGTGTGGAAGGCACCAGTGCAGAGGCAGAAAGCTAAATTTAAAAAGGAAGCTTTTTTGAGTAGTCTTTTAAAAAGAAAAGCAGAAAACTGTCTGATATAGAACGAACTCTCGACGCCTGACGGGCATCATTCCCCCAGGGGAGCTCTCCTAGCAGTGAGTTGCAATTGTTGGGTAAAGTTTGTAGGACTCACCCAGGACACCTGCACAGCCTTAGAGTTTGGGGTGTCAGAGAGGCAGGAAGAACTTGTAGGCAAGAGATGGGAGACACCCAGGATAGCTGGGGGTGGGGAGGGAACAGGTGCCAGAGCTCAGGGGTGCACCTCCACCTCCTACACGGCCGATAAAGTGAGCACAGGGCAGAGAGAGAGGAGGTTGAGAGGTGAGTGGGAGCTAAGAATTGAGGCTGGGGGGTGGGGTGGTTGGAGAGGGACAAGGCTGTACCGGGATCTTTAAAGGGGAACTCTGGCTGCTGTGTAGAGAGCAGGTTGGAGGGGCTTGAGGCCAGTTGTCTGAACAAGAAGTGCTAGGACCTAAGCCTAGGACCTAAGACTGAGGGATTTTCTGGGACTCAAGACTGAGGTCTGGCCAAGTGGGATGAGCTGGTCAGCCAGTCCACAGAGCAAGGGGGCCCGTGGCATGGAAAAGCAGGGATGAGAAAGACTCTGGGTATCGCTGGAACTGCCGAGGATGCTGAAGCTGCATCTTCTGGGTTTGGGGACCCTGAGGGAGCAAAACAACCAGGGGCAGGTGAGGGGTCCTCATGGAACAAGAGCTGTAGTGGAAGCTCAGGCAAAAATGGGTTAATGGCCCAGCTGTGTTGAGGGTCTGAAAGGGTCAGGCAGCTGGAAAGCAGGAGAGAAATTTTGTCAGAAGGATTTTTTTGGAGGGAGGTCTGGGGATGCTTAGATTTCTGGCCCCTGTGACAGGGAGCACCTGCCCCTTCCTTGTGTTGATCGGGGGCCTCTCCAAGGGCCGTGAGAAGGTGGTAGCATGTTCACCAGCAGGTTGGGGACAGAAGCCTGGACACAGCAGGCTCCTACCAGGAAAAGGGCAGCTGCCTGCTAGGGGTGAGCGGAAGGGGACAGGTCTGAGGTGGAATGTGACGGGACCCCCAGAGCTTGGTGGAGTAGAAGACACGTGTGTTTTCTATGTTCGAACAATGGGCCTGGGCTGCTGAGGAGTTTCATAAAACACAGAGCCTCTTTCTCCTCCTCCTCGCCTTCGTCTTCTTCCTCAGGGTTATATGATAAAGTAAATTCGGGAAAAATTCAACAGAGTCTGTGCAGGGTGGACAAGGAAAGCCAGAGGTAGGGGAGGGGAGCAGCCCCCTGGAGGAGGCACAGGCCCATGTGGAAGGAAGGAGCAGGGGGTACCCTGAGGAACCCCACAGTCAGCCCTACCCTCTGCCGTCCCCTGAGCACAAGCCATGCCCCACAGGACTCCCAAGGAGCCTTCCTTCTCTCACTTCTCTCCCTCCCTGGCTATGCCTGCCAGCAGCCCCTGGGCATCCTTTATCCAAAGTGCATGGACCGAAAGTGTTTCAGATTTCAGATTTATTTATTTTTTTTTTATTTTGGAATATTTGCACCTGCATAATGAGATATCTTGAGGATGGGATCCAAGTTTAAACACAACACTTATTTATGTTTCATATATACCTTATACACATAGCCTGAGGGTACTTTTATACAGTATTTTAAATAATTTTATACATGAAACAAAGTGTGTGTACATCAAACCGTCAGAAAGCAAAGGTCAGGCGTGGAATTTTGCACTTACAGTGTCATCAGGACTCAAAAAGTTCAAATTTTGGAGTATTTCAGACTTTGGATTTTTGCATCAGAGACACTCAACATGTAGCAAGATGGGGAAAGGTGGCATGGAGCAAGGACATGTGAGGAGGGACCTGTCCCTTCTAGACAGTGGAAAGGAGTGTTAACTTTAAAGCAAGTTCAAAGGTGTGACTCTTACCTGGAACCCAGATGCTGCTTCTAATGTTAACCTGACGCTCTGTTTGTGATGTAAAGTGACCTTAGAATATTTATCACTTAACAGGGATCAGAAAACACGTGGGGGTATCTGAATTTTTATCCAGGAGTGAGGGAAGAACTTTCTCCTGTGAATGCATTGTTGAGAGCGGCTGGGAGACAAGAGTCAAGTTGCCTTCCACTCCCACCCATGAGTCCCACGTGCTCAGTGTTCTGGTTTCAGTCATTATAGGAGCTCACTGAGGGCAGGTGCTTGTCAGATTTGGCACTATCCCTCTGGCCCCCGGCCCAATGCCGGGTATTTCATAACCCTTGATGGATCTGAATTTCCTCCCTTATTTCTACTTGACGCTGGGTGTCCAGAAGAGGCTACAGGAGACTCAGAGGGTAGCCCAGTGTCTCATGGATGTGGACAGGGATTAGGCCCATCCTTCCTGGCATCTCCAGTACCAATCACATAAATCAGTCAGACAGTCCCTCAGCAAGGGAAGGGAATAAACAGTCAGGCAGCCAGACAGTCGGGCATCAATCAGACGGCTGGCCACCAGCCTTGCCGGTCAGACTGAGTGATAGATGGTCCAATGATCACTCGGCACTCAATCTGATATGCGCTGCACTTTCCAGAGTCCCCTTCCCAGGGCTCCAACAGTGTCTGTCTCTCCCAGAGGCCCCCCTGCCCAGGAGGTCTGGTCAGGGTGCTCCTGGCACGGCGCCCACCCCTGATCGCAGACTTGGCAGCTCCTCACTGCTGGCTCCAGTGCTGCCACTCCTCTCTCTCCCTCCCAAGGTGGGAACTTCAGGCTTTGCCAAAGCATTACTAAGCGTTGAGGTGACGTCACCCTCCCTGGTCCCACCCCGCCCCCAGCCCACTTACCCTTCACCCTTGGCTGCCCCTGTGAAGATGACACATCCTGGGTGGGGGAGGGGCCTGGCCCCTGGGACAGACATGAAGGTCCTCAGCCCAGGCTCAGTGCATTCAGCCTGCATCCTCAGTAGTCTGACACACCTCCCCGCTGGAGGCTGCTCAGCTCCAGCAGTGGAGTTAGACAGACGTAAATGCACACTGCGGCTCCTCCACTCACCAGCTGGGTGGCCCTGGACAAGTGGCTGTATCTCCTTGAATTCATCTCAAGAAGCATAGTAATAGGAAGTGGGCATGAGGCTTAAATGAGAATATACACATCTATCCTCAGTCCCATTTACAAGGGCACCTTCTGTCCATCTTGGCTGCCTGTTGCATGTTAGTTGCTGATTCTTCAAGGTCCATTTCAAAGTTAAGTGGCTGGTCCTTTGCTGCCATGGTTGGCTGAGGGCAATGACTCTTCCCCAATACTCTCAAGCTTTGAGGTCAACACCCGCTTCCTGGGACCCCCACACCCGTCTCCCAGGGTGGGGCACAGCATGGACAGCATGGGAGTGGGCACCAGAGCCTGCCATCCAGGGAACTCTCCCACATCACTCCTTCCTTGGGTTGCAGGGATTGTCCTTGTCCAGTACAATAGAGGCCACTATTTCAACTCGCAGCTCTGGCTCTTCTCCCTTCCTCTCAAGGGGCTTGCACCTTCCACACAGATCCTTGAATGGATGTTTTATTCAGGAACATTCCTTAAATATAACCAGGCTGTCAATCCCCCTGGCACCTGGGGTCTGGAATTCCTAGAATTCCGAATGCAGAAGGCTGGTTTGCTTGGTATGGGGAGAGGAAAAGCCTTTCTCATCTTTCTAGCAGGGAGACCAGAACATGATTGAGCATCTGCTGTGATCTCTCTGCCCTCAATTTCTGTCTGACCAGCAGAAGATCACTCAGGCTGCCCTAACAGGTGCAGAAGCAAAAACTTCTCAGATGTGTCCCATAAAACATTAGTTTTGCAAGGCCTTTCACAAGACATACGCCTGTGCATGGCACCACCACCAAAAGTAATGTAATAACAGTGGAGTTATACGGCTTACTCAAGGTGGAGACCTCCTCACAAAACCAGAATCTCACAGGACTCTACTTTAGTGTAAGAGTGGATAATGAATAACTGCAGCGCACAGGGGGAAGCAAAGGAATGACATCATGTCTAAGGGGAAAAATATCAATAATGAGACTTCATAAGCATAAGCCAGCCCTAATGTAAGTTTGCACCTTGAATTGGTGCTACTTATATGAGTTAATAAAATTCAAGAAGAGAATTCAGTTTAATGTGGTCCTAGGTTGGTAATGGTCAAATGTGATGTGCAGGATCAAATATAAACTCTCTCTAGAGCAGTGATTTTCAACTGCTGTGCTGTGGCACATTGGTGTGCTGTGAGAGGTGAGGCATGAAAAATTCTCAAGATTATTAATTAAATTATTTTTGAAAGATGTTCATAGTACAGGAAGTATATTCTTTTATTATTTTTAACTCTTTCTTTGGATCAACATTTAAGTGTATTGCGGAAGTTTAACTATAGGGTTAAGTGTGTGGTGAGATTAAAAAACACTGCTCTAGAGGAATGTAGCTTTAAAGACTCTCACAGTTAAATGTTCCAAGAACTAAGAGATTCCTGTTAAAAAAATACAAAACACACAAAGAAATAAAAGAAGAGTCAGCAGAAACAACAGACAACACAATCAGGTCTGGAAAGACATGTAACATTGAAATTAGATGCAAAATCCAGAATGTTTCAAAAAATCAGAGAGACTTAAAAGTATGGAAAAGTACCAAGAGCCTATACAGACTAAATGGATTTGAAAACTAATCAAACGAAACTTCTAGAAATGAAAAATATAACCCTTGAGATGGCAGAATTCAAGGTATAGGCCAAATAAGAGATTACATAAAGGTGAGGACGGAATTAATATATAAAATAGAACTGCAAAAATGACCTCAAACATAGTTCAAAAAGAAAAAGAATTGGAAAATATAAGACAAGTAAAAGACAGGGAGGATAGAGTAAGATCTAACATACATACTCAGGATTCTAGAGAGGAGAGACGGTGCCAGGAAAGGCAGTATTTAAGGAGATAGTGATTGACAGTTTTCTGATTCTGGGTCCTGGATTTTTGAATGTCTCAAAAAACCCCCAATAATTCCTAAGTACTAAAAGTAAAAAAGAAATCTACACCTATCACATTGAAAGTGAAACAGCAGAATGAGGAGAGATTATCACTCCTAGGTGGACTCTTAAATAGTGGACATCATGGAAGTTAAGAGAATAGTGGTTACCAGAGACAGGGGAGGGGAAAGAGTGGAAGTTACAGAGAGAGGCTGGTCCATGGGTACACAGACAGGAGTCAGTTCTGGTGCTCTATTGCATGATAGGCTGACTATAGTTAACAATTATGCTTTGAACATTTCAAAATAGCTAGGAAAGAGGATTTTTGATGTTTTCACACAAAGAAATGATAAGTGTTTTAAATGATGGATTTGCTAATTATCTTGATTTGATCATTACGTTATGTATACATGTATCAAAACATCACATTGTACTCTGTAAGGAGGTACAATTACGTGTAAATTAAAAAGAAATTGAACCTAAAAAGAGATCATGAAAGCAATCAAGCAACCAGAGAGACAAAAACCAAACAAACACAAACACCACATGAATTAGGCTTCAGGCAGTTACTGACTTCTCAGCATCAACAATTCAGTCCAGAAAACATTGATATGACATTTTTAGCATATTTGAAATTTATATTACTGAAATAAAATAGTTATTAACTGAAAATTCTCTATCTAGTGAATATACATTTCAAGAATAAAAATGTAATAAAACTGAGAGTGGACCTCATTAGAGGACAATCTAAAGAATACTTTATTCCCCCTAAGGTCAAGAACAGATAAGGATGTCTGTTGTTGCCAACTCTATTTAATATCACACTAGAGGTTTAGGCAGGCCAATTAGGCAAGAAAAAGAATCGAAAGTCATCTAGATTGTTAAGGAAAAAATAAAGTTATCTTTATTTGCAGATGGCATGTTCTTATATATAAAAAACACGTGAGGAATCAACTACAAGACTGTATGAACTAACAATAAGTTCAGGAAAGTTGCGGGATGCAAGATCAGTGTAGAAAAAGAAGCTGGGCACAGCAGCTCCTGCTAATAGTCTTAGCTACTCAGCAGGCTGACATAGGAGACTTGCTTGAGGCCAAGAGTTTGAGATCAAAGTGTACAATAATCACATCAATGAATAGCCACTGCACTCCAGCCTGGGCAATGTAGCAAGGGGTTATCTCCAAAATGATGATGATGATAATGATGATAATAATAATAATAATAATAATAGTATTTTGCACTTGCAATGAATAATCCAAAAATGAATTTGAGAATAAAATTCCATTTACATTAACTAGAATCACAAAGAATAAAACACGTAAGAGTTCATTTAACAATAGAAGGGCAATACTTGCACCCCCCAAACCATAAAATGTTATTGAAATAAATTAAGGGAGACTTAAATAAATACAAAGACTTCTCCTGTTTATGGGTTGGAAGATTTAATATTGTTAAGGAGCAATATATCCCAATTTACATATTCAATGCAACCCCAATCAAAATCCTATCTGGCTGTTTTACAGAAATTGATAAACTGATCCTATATTTCATATGGAAATTTAAGGGACTAAGAATAACTAAAATACATTTGAAAAAGAACTAAGTTGGAGGAATCTCACTTTCTGATTTTAAAACTTAATACAAAGTTGAAATAACCAAGACAGTATGGTACTGGTAGGAAAAAATAGACATGTAGATCAATGGAACAGAATTGAGAATCTAAAAATAAAACCGTACATTTATGGAAAAGGATGCCAAGACAATTCAATGGGGAAAGAATATTCTTTTTAACAAATGGTGCTAGAACAACTGGGTATCCATATGCAAAAGAATGAAATTGGATCTTTTCCTTACACCCTACACTAAAATTAACTTACAATGAATCATAAACCTAAATAAAAGAGCTGAAACTATAAAACTTTCATAAAACACAGGTGTAAATCTTACTGACCTTGGTTTAGGCAAAACCTTCTTAGACATAACAACAAAAGCACAAGCAACAAAAAAATAGATAAATTGGACTTAATCAAAATTAAAAACATTTGTGCTTCAAAAGACACTATTAAGAAAACTATAGAATGGGAAATATATTTACAAATCATATATCTGGTAAAGGACTAAAATCTAGAATACATAAGGAACTCTTACAACTCAGTGTTAAAAAGACAAACAATACAACTTAAACATAGGCGAAGGATTTGAATAAATATTTCTCCAAAGAATATATACAAATAGCATTACGTTCATAAAAGACATGTTCAACATCACTGTCCATCAGGGAAAAGAAAATCATCTACTAGATACAACTTCATATCCACTAGGACAGTGATAATTTTAAAAAAGCCAAAATATAAAATGTCAGGGATGTGGGAAAATTGGAACCCTCGCATGTGAGTTGTGAATGTAAGATAATGGAGCCACTTGGGAAAATGGTTTGGAAATTTCTCAAAATATTAAATGCAGACTTATCATAAGACACAGAAATTCCACTCCCAGAAATATACCCCCCAAAAGTGAACATATACATCTATGTAAAAATGTATGCATCAATGCTCATAGTAGCATTATTCATAATAGCCAAAAAATGGGAACAATTCAAATAGCCTTTGGCTGATGAATGCACAAATAAAACATGGTATATTCATACACTGGAATATTATTTGGCAATAAAAAGGAATGAAGTACTAATGCATGCTGCAACATGATGAGTTTTAAAGACATTGTGCTCAGTGAAAGAGGCCAGATACAAAAGACCACATATTGTATGATTCTATTTATGGGAAATGTCCAAAATAGAGAAATCCACAGAGACAAAAAGTACATTAGTGGTTGTCTAGGGATGGGGAATTTGGAAAGAAAAATGGAGTGACTACTTCATGGAAATGTTCCAACATTGATTGTGATAAAGATTGCACAACTCTGTGATTATACTAAAAACCATTGAATTGTACAATTCAAATGAATGAGTTATATGGTACACAATTATATATCAATAAGGCATTTTTAAAAAATGTACTATAGGCATAAAGGAAAATATCTCAGAGTTGGAAGTCCTGAGATACAAGAAAAGAATAGTGAGCAGGTCAAGCCCATTGGCTCACACCTGTAATCCCAACACTTTGGGAGGCTGAGGCAGGAAGATTGCTTGAAGGTTCAGGAATATGAGACTATTCTGGACAACACAATGAGACCCCATCTCTACAAAAAATAATTTTAAAAAATCAGCCAGGTGTGATACAGCTGCTCAGGGGGCTGAGGCAGGAGGATTGCTTGGGTCTGGGAGTCTGAGGTTGCTGTGAGCTATGAGCACAGCATGGCACTAGATATTCTTATTACTGTTGTTGTTGCTACTTTAGACAGGGTCTCACTCTTGCTCAGGCTTGTCTCGAACTCCTGAGCTCAAGCATCCCATCTACTTGGGAGGCTGAGGCAAGAAGATCACGAAGAAGTCCAAGAGTTTGAGGTTACTGTGAGCTATGATGCCATGGCACTCTACCAAGGGTGACAAAATGAGACTCTTTTTCAAACAAACAAAAAAATAAGTATAAACAAACATTAAAATAACACAACAAAGGGTTTAAATAACAAGACAACTATGAGATTCAAATATTCAACACAAAAGAGAGCAGAAAAAGAAGACAATGGGAACAAAGAACGTATGAGACACAAAAGAAAAAAATAGCAATAGATTGAAATTCAGCCGTATCAATAACTGCATTAATAGAAATGGCCAAAACACCCCAATTAAAAGGAACATACTATCAGATTGAATAACAAGCACGACCTAATTATATGCTGCCTATAAAGACACAAATGGCTGAAAAGTAAAAGTATGGAAAAAATAGCAGAAATAACACTAATCAGAAGAAAGCTGCAGTAAACATATTAATATTAAACAAAGTAATTTCAAACTGAAGACTATGCCCAAGTATAATAAATGCCGTTTCACAATGATAAAGAGTTCAATTCATCAAGGAAAAATTAACAATTCGAAATGCTTATACACATAATAATAGAGTTTGAAAATACACAAAGGCAAAACTGATAGGACCACAAGGGAGAAATGAAAAATTCGTAACTGCAGTTGGAGATTTCAACACTCCTCTCTCAAGGACTGATAACACAAGAAGACAGATTTATAGATGAACTAAGCCTTGGAAAACAAGTGAATAAGTAAATAATGTAAAAAAACAAGAAGACACAATTAAGTTTATAGATATCTTGAACAAGTCTGTTGACTTACTTGATCTAATTGATATTTACAAAATGCTCCACCCTCAACACCAGAATACACATTCTTTTTTAAAGTTCATGTAGAATATTTAGCAGAATAGGTATATTCTGGACTATAAAATAAGCCTCGATACATGTTAAAGCATTCAAGTCATACAACAATGTTCTCTGACCACAGTGGAATTAAATTAGAAATCTTTGGCTGAAAGTTACCCAAAAAATCTCCAAGTATTTGGAAACTAATAGATTAAAAGTTCTAGATAACCCCTGCATGAAAGAAGAAATCAAAAGGGAAGTCAGACATTTTGAATTAAATGAAAAATGGAAATGAGATATTAAAAACTTGGAGATGCAGACAAAGCAATGTTTAGTGATATATTTATTTTATTAAGGATAGATACCGGGGAAAAAAGCATCTGAAGTCAATGACCTTCCCTTCCACCTTAAGAAACTAGAAACAGAAAAGGAAGTTAAAGCCAAAGTAAGCAGAATGAGGGAAACAAAGAAGATCAGAGTGAAAGTCAATAAAATATAAAACAGAAAAGCAATAGAGGAAAAGCAATAGTGAAACCAAAAGCTGATTCATTGAGAAGATTAATAAATTAATAAACCTCTACCCAGACTTGTAGCAGCCCATATAGCCTATGGCTAGGAGGAGTGAGAGTTATAAGAAATACCTGTGTAGCTCAATAATGGAACACCTTGGTGAAAAGGGCATGGAGAGGGAATTAACTTTTCTAACTAGTATGAGAGCTCACGAGGTCAGAGCATTGGTGAATTGGCAGTCTCTACAGCTGTGGTGTTGAGAGGCACTAGATCAGCCTTATATTAGGCTGGAGGAGCAGGCAGTCAGGAGGGGCATGCGCATTCTATTACGGACCCACTTACTCTGACTCTTGTCTCCTCTTCTGCCTGCAGAACAGCGTCTCTCTGCTGAAGATCACTAAGCTCTGCTAAAGGCTAAGATCTATCTTTCTAAGAAGGCTGCTTTACTCTCTCTAAGACACACTCTCTCTCTCCAGCTAAGTAGATAGCTATCAGGCACCTAAGAGAAACTGTACCTGAGAAAAGTAACTTAGTGGTCCATGTCCGGAACCTAGTTAAGCCGGGCCAGAGACCTGGCCAGTCCTCGGCCCTGACAAGTGGTGTCAGAAATGAGATGTGACACAGACTGGTTAAGATAAAGAAAGAAGACACAAATTACCAGTATCCAGAATGAGAGCAGTAACATTACTACAGGTTCTACATATATAAAAGGAAAATCTAGGAATATTATGAACTTTATGTAAGTAAGTTTATACAACTTAGATAAAATGGAAGGATCCCTTCAAAGACACAAAATCTCTCAGCTTACTCAAGAAGAAAATAATCTGAAAAACTCTGTTCCTAGTAAATTAATTGTGTGTGTAGTTACAAACTTTGCACAAGAAAAAATGCCAGGCCCTGGTTGCTTCACTGGAGAATTCTACCAAACTTTTAAAGAAAAATAATGCAAATTTTACACAAACTTTTTCAAAAACTTGGAAAGTAAAATATTCTCAACTCATTCTACTAGGTCAGCATTACTTTGATACTGAAGCCAGATGAAGATACTATAAGAAAAGAAGACTGTATCTTTGATATAAACAAATATCCTTTATGAATATAGATACACAAATTCTTAACCAAAATTTTATTAAATTAAGCATAAAGTATATTAAATTAATAATGCATCATGATCAAGTGGAGTTTTAGGGTCAAAAGCATAAGCTTTTTAATATTCAAAAAGCAATCAATATAATTCACTATATTAACAGACTAAAGAAAAAAAGCCATCTGGTCATTTGCATGAATGCAGTGGAAGTATTTCTAAAATCCTAAATCAGCATTAGAATGTAAGAGAACAGAGGGAACTTCTCCAACCTGATAGGGTAATTATAACATCACATTAATGATAAATGCTTTTCTCCTAAGGTGAGGAAGGAGGTAAGGAGATCCATTATCCTCACTTCCGTTCAACGTTGTACTAGAGGCTCCGGCCAGTGCATTCAGATAAGAAAAAGAAATGAAAAACCGTCCAGATTACAAAGAGGGAAAACTGTATTTTGCAGATGGCATGATGATTTTTGCAACAAATCCTATGGAATCTACAGAAATACTGTTATAAATAAATGATAAGTGAGTTAAATACAGTGGCAGGATGTAAGACCTGTATAAAAAAATCCATTGTATTTGTATGTACTAGTCCCAATAGGAAATTGAAACCAAAAAAAAAAAAAAAGCCGTTTGGAATCATATAAAAATATGAAATATTTGGAGATAAATTTAACAAAAGATGTACAAACGATATACTGAAAACTAAAAAAATATTGCTGAGAGGAGTTAAAGAAAGACTTAAATAAATAAAGAGGTATACCATGCTAATGGATTGGAATACTGAATATTGTGAAGATGTCCATTCTCCATCAACAGATTCGACTATCCCAGGCAAAATGGTAGAAAATATGTAGAAATTAACAAGCTGATTCTAAATTTCACTTGGACATGCAAAGGTCTCAGAATAGCTAAGCTGGAGGACTTACACTACCTCACTTCAAGTCTTTGTACAAAGCTACTGTAATCAAAACAGAGTGGTACTGGCATCAAAATACACAGATAATGGAACAAATAAAGAGGCTATTCCTAGATCTGATCTTATTTGCTTAATTGATTTTGAACAAACGTGCAAAGGTAATTCAGTCAAGAACAGAGTCTTGTTAACTGGTGCTGAAGTACTTGCATGTCCATATTAAGAAAAAACTTTCATTCCTATCTTACACTATATAGAAAAATTAACTCAAAATGGGTCATAGACTTAAATGTAAAACCTAAAATTATAAAACTTCCAGAAGAAAGTATAAGAGAAGAAATTTGTGACCTTGAGACATTAAAGAAAAAAATGAAAAATTGGATTTCAGCAAAATTAAGAACTTTCATTTTTTAAAATACAAGGATGTGGAACAGTTAGAACTCTTACACTGTTGGTGAAAATGTAAAATGGTACAGCTATCCTGAAAGACAGCTCGGCAGTTTCTTAAAAAGTAAACATGTATCTACCGTATAACCCAGACTTTCAACCACTCTTTAACTGGCAGAAATAAAAGTATATGTTCATTTAAAGATTTGTACACCAATGTTCATGGTAGCTTTATTCATAAGCAGCCAAATATGAGAACAACCCAAACGTCCATCAAAAGATGAAAAGATAAACAAATTGTGATATATCCATATAATGAAACATTATTTAGCAATAAAATGCAATGAACTATTGATATACACAGTAACTTAGATGAACCTCAATATAATTATGCCAAATGAAAGAGGCCAGACAAAATAGAGTACATGTTGTATGATTTGCAGTTTATAAAATTCTAGAAAATGTAAACAAGTATGTAAGGACGTAAGACAGATCAGTGGTTACCTGGAGGGAAGGTGGGAGAGGGGAAGGAGGAAGTACCCAGGAGTGTGAGTCAACTTTTGGGGCTGATGAATTCACTACCTTGAATGTGTTGATGGTGGGCAGAAGATTCCTCATTTACAGCAAGGCTTATGGCTGAGGCATCTATAATAAAAAACAGATTTTTTTTATTTAGACAAGAGTCTCATTTTGTCATCCTCAGTAGAGTGCCAAGGCGTCATAGTTCACGGCAACCTCAAACTCTTGGGCTTAAGCCATCCTCTTGCCTCAGCCTCCCGAGTAGCTGGGACTGCAAGTGTTGCCCTCAACAGCCAACTATTTTTAGAGATGGGGCTCGCTCTTGCTCAGGCTGGTCTCGAACTCCAAAGCTCAAGCAATTCACACGCCTTAGTCTCCCAGAGTGCTAGGATTACAGGCATGAGCCACCAGGCCCAGCTGTTTAATATAATTTTTATGTAACTTGGAAGTCTTCAGAAATTAAAAACCAAAGAAATAGGGAAAAGTGTATTTTTATGGATAGTCATGATCCGGTAGTATGATTGGACAAAAGGGGGAGAACTTAGTAAAGACTGCTTGTTCAGATTCTTGCCCTCTCTGTGTCTTTAAGGAGAAAGACATTGCTTTCCTCTGGGTATAGGATGGGATTTCCTGGAATGAGGGTCTTAGACCTACTTTGGACAATGGTCAGAGAATTCTCTTATGTTCTGCTTCAGCGAAGAAAGAGGGGAGAAGGTCAGAGAGACTTTCACATTTCTGCTGTTTTTTCAAATGTCAAGTTGCTATTTTTTGGAATAGTGTGTCCTGAATCCTATTATGTGTAGTATATATATGTCAAAACTCATCAAATTGTATGCTTTATATATGTGAAGTTAATTTATGCCAATTGTACCACAGTTAAGTTATTATTATAAAATAATCACAAGATATCATGAACTTTAATCCAAATACATGTTTAAAAGTATGTAACATGAATGCATTCTGAGAAAAATAAAATACGATGTAAAACAGTGTCCTCTAGGTGGTACAAATGGGACTTTTTATCTTAATACTCCCAGAATGAAATCAGGAAGTTTCAAACTTTCGGCAATGAAAACAACAGGCAGCTTAAAAGACAAATTCTACCAAGCACTCATGTTTCAGATAATTCCAACACTACACGAAATAGTCCAGAAGTCAGAAAAAAGGAGACTGCCCTTCAGTTCATTTTTACGAACTGGTATAACCTTGACATCCAAGTCACAGATGCAACACGATGGAAAAAGAAGCTTTCTCACTCTTGAACATAGATTCAAAGCTCTAGACAAAGCAAACTTGATCTTGTAACAAATGAAAACCATAACCCATCATGGCCCTGTTAAGTTTATCCCAGGAATGCAAAGTTGGTTCGACTTTGGGAAATAGATTAATGTAATTCACATTGAACAAGTGAAAGGACAGATGCTATATAATTATTTTAATAAATGCAGAAAAAAGAGTACAACAAATTTCAACATCCATTCATGACATAGCTCTTAGAAAACTAGGAAGAGAAAAAGAATTTCTTTAATCTACTAAGTGTTATCTACAGAAACCCGAAATCAAGCAATATAAAGTATGGGGAAAGATTGAGAGCATTCCCTTTAAAATCAGGCAGAAGACCAACAGCCCACTTACATAGCTTCTAAATGGTATTATATTGGTGGTCTCAGCCAGCACAGTAAGAGAGAAAATGAGATAAAGTAACATTTTTTAAACATTAAAGGATATAAAGATTGGAATGAAAGCAAAAAACCCCCAAAACTCTACTTATAAATGATGTGATTGTTTACACAGAGAACCCAAAAGAAATCATGGATGTACTATGTATATTAGGATTAAAAAGAAAATTTAGCAAGATCTCTGGATACAAAATCAACAGAGGAAAAAATCCATGATATTTCTAGATCCCAGTACAATTAGAAAACGTAAATAATGAAAACGATAGTGTTTACAGTAGTTGCCTCATCTGTGAAATGTGGATGGCAGTGGCTGCTTCACCGTGTTTATGTGAAGATTAAATGAGACGTGTAAGTCAAGTATGAGCAAGTGCAAAGTTACTGAGTCAGTAAATGTCAGTCCCTCCTCCTCTTCCCTGAGCCTGGGTTAGGTACTCCCTGGAAGCCACCTGATGGACTCAGCCCACCTTGACCTCAGGAGTGCCAGGAAGGCAGGCACAACCCTCACCCAAATATCTACCATAAAAGGCAGAAATAACGAGTGCTACAGGAGACAAGGCACCATGATGCCAGACACTGGCAAGTGGTGGCACTGGAAGCACTTCATCAGGGGCCTTGGGAGTGGGCAGAATGTGGACACTCAGAGAAGAGACAGAGGGTACTGCAGATGGAGGGACAGTGTGGACAATGGCTAGAGGTGGAAGCACAGAGAGAGTGTTTAGCACAAGAGAGGGACTGGCTGGCTGCCTGCAGCTAATCATGGGTAGAGAGGAATCATGTGCACTGATAGAGGGAAGTCACCAGTAGTGAGACTTGAGGCATCACGCAGATGCCACCGGAGAAGGCACCCAGGCAAGGAGATCTGGGTGCAGCAACCCCCTTCCTGTGACCTCCTTCCACACTCCTATGCTTGCCTCTGAGCTCAGAAGGTTGTCCATTCCCTTCTCTGCTCCGTCCAGCCCTGCTAGCTGCTGAGAGCTTATGGGAGCTAGTAGCCTTCCTGCCTCTGAGGTTTGGGAAAATGCCCCTATCCGCAGGAGGAAATCTCTGCAAGGTGTTTACTGCAGGGACACAGCAAGTCAGGGTGGCCTTGAGCCAAGCCTGAGTGCTGACCGGAGATTTTGCAAGGAAGAAGGAAGGGGGCCTGGATGTTTGAACAGCTGGGGTAAATCAGCAACTGCCATCCCCTGTTCTCCTGCCCCATCCCCTCCTTCCAGGCTGTGACGCCCAGTCCTACCTGGCGTCTGGATGATGAAGGGCCCCTTAACGGAGCTCTATGGCTGAAGAGAGCCCTCAAACAGGTAGATTGTGGAAGGGAAGTGTTTTATGTTTTCCCCTAGGTGAGTTTATTGGTGGGGCCCGTGAGTGTGTACAGGCAGAATTGTGCTATGGAGTTCTATAGGGGACAGGTTGAAGGAAAACCCAACTATACCCAAGCACACTGATTCATAAATCCATCAGAAGTTACAGCTAAGAGGGGTGGTCCCAAGGATACCTCATCAGCAAAGGAGAGCGTTGTGGAGATGAGCTTTCCATTTCCCCAGTTCCTCCTAGAAATAGGCCTGTGAGTGTGGAATGGGGATTGGAGTCACTGGGGGACCCTGGGTGAGATCTCCCCTTCCCAAACTCCAACACGTTTCTAGAAAATACCAGCATAAATTCTCTTGCGTGGCTGCAAAAACGCTTTTTTCCAGGCACGCCTCCTAATCAACCCTCCCTTCCTGACACACGTCTCTTCGTGCAGCATCTTCCTGCTTATCCTCCACGTGGTGTAAGATAAGGACTGAACATTCCTGTGGATGGTCATCTGCAGCCACCTGCCACCTGAGTTCTTTCCCATGTTACAAGGCCTGGGAGGGGCTGGACATCTGAAGTTCTGTTCAGGACACCATGTTTTGTTTTTTGTTGGTTTGTTTTGATTTTCTTTCTTTCTTTCTTTCTTTCTTTCTTTCTTTCTTTCTTTCTTTCTTTCTTTCTTTCTTTCTTTCTTTCTTTCTTTCTTTTCTTTCTTTTTTTTGAGACAGAGTCTCATTCCATGCCCTGGGTAGAGTGTTGTGGCATCACAGCTCACAGCAACTTGAAACTCCTGGGTTCAAATGATCCTCTTGCCTCAGTCTCCAGAGTAGCTGGGGCTACAGGCACCTGCCACAACACCTGGCTAATTGTTTCTTTTCTTTCTTTTTCTTCTTCTTCTTCTTCTTCTTCTTCTTTTTTTTTTTTTTTTTTTTTTTTTGTGGTAGAGATGGGGATCTCACTATTGCTCGGGCTGGTTTCAAACTCCTGAGGTCAGGCAATTATCCCACCTCCGCCTCCCGGAGTGCTGGGATTACAGGCATGAGCCACCACACCCAGTCTCTGGCAAGCAAGTTATCCACATGAAACTGTGCCCTGGGAGACTCCCCTGCAGTGACCAGAGTCACAGTGAGACCACTCAAACAGTATGAAGCGAGAACTATCTAGATCATTTCAAAGATGGTCCAACAAATTCACCTGGCCTGTCCTGGGCAAAGAGCTTTCCTCTTAGGCAGCCCAGAGCAAACAGCATTATCACCTAGAAAGCAAAGATCAGAGAGCAATTTGCACCCCACCTCTCCAGATGGGGTGGGTTCTGAAGGAATGTACATTTGCACTCAGGTCCTCAGCTGTGTTGTCTTGCTGAGCCTCAGTCTTTCAGTCTGCAAAACGGGGGCAGTGATTCCACTCACAAGTAATTGTGAATGAGACACAAAGGGCTTGTCCTATAATTGGTTTGCCGAATGCTACTTCCCCAATGTGCTCCTGCGGGACAGTGTCTGGTGAGGAGCAGCCCTGGGAACGCTCTTGCTGGGTCCCGGCCTGGGAGTCAAGCTGTCCTGAGAAGATGGCTTCTCTGCCACTGTTTTTTCAGCACTTTCCAGCTTGGTAACAGTTGTGTGGCCCTAGGTATGAAGAGGAGGGAGGCAGCTGCAGGGCCAGGGGCAGTGAATGGGATGGATTTTGCTGATTTTGCTGACTTTGCCATTCTGCTCGGCTGGATCAAAGTGGGGGAGGCAGGCAGGAAGGAAAAAGGCCTCTGTTTGCAGCCAGCCTGTCTGTCCTCCGAGCACTCTGTTCCACCTACTGAGATCTAAGGGACAGAAACTGCCCGGAGGCTATGGAATAGGAGAAGCCAGGAGTTGAGGGTCAATGTTGTTTCTGGATCCCCCCAGAAGAAGCTGAAAACTGGAGAAGCCAGGAGCTGAGGGTCAATGTCGTTTCTGGGTCCCCCCAGAAGAAGCTGAAAACTGGACTATCTTGGTTGTCACTGCCCCCACCCTCGACCTCGTCCCTGCTGGGCCTCTCCGCTCTGTTCACTCAGGCAGACTCACTCTCTGGAGACCCCTCGAGGCAGGACCTGAGCAAACAAAGCTGGTCAGGCTGGGGCTCCTAACTTATCTCTATCCTCTGAGGAAGGTGGCCCCAGAAGGGTGTCACTCTTATCAAGTAACCCAAAGTCTGGGAGAGACAATGAGTCCTGTTTGGGCACTGGGTAAGAAGGTGTCTGCGCAGGGGCTCCTGAGAGAACTAGGGCCTCTCTTGGGGGCCCTTAAGTCCTGGGAGTTAGTCGTTCCCCCTGCTCCTGCAAGCCCACCATTTCCCCTCCTTCCTTGCTGACTGAGGGCTGCCCTCCAGTGCTCACTGCCCTGGATGGTGCTGGGCACCATCACTCATGCATCGCCATCAGACAGCCAGAGAGGACTAATAGGGGCCTGGGCCTAACCAGAGCTAGGCCCCAGTGTGGTCACGTACAGCTGGTCTACTTGGGACAAATGAGCCTCCCTGAGTCTCAGTTGTTTCATCTGCCAAACGGCAATGAAAATATCCAACTGGTGAGATGAGAGCTAAGGTGAGCAGTGTGGCGGGCACCGAAAGGGCACTGAGTAAACAGGCCCTGTTATCTCAGCCGTGGTCCTGGGGGTCCAGGCCCCAGGGTGCCTGAGGACTCTGTTGCAGTGACTAAGGGCAACGTGCCTGGGCTGTCTATGGTGTGTCCCTGAGGACCGAGGCTGGACTACTGCTTTTTCTGGTTGCTCTTTTGGCCAATAAGGAACTTGCAATGCCCTTAGCCAAGAGCTGGGCTGACAAAGGGGACCTTAGCTATAGCCAAAGCCTCATCCATCCTCCCAATCCCTCCATGCCCCACTTGGTTGCCCAGGTACAGGTGGGGGAGTATAGGGGAAGGGGACCGAGGTTACTGCAAGTATCTGTGTCCCAGGCAAGTGCCTGTCACATGCCATCCTCTCAAAGAGCCTGTAATATAAATATCATTGCACCCACTTTACAGATAAAAATAAAGGCTCAGGGAGTTAGATGATTTCTCCTTGCTCTCTCAGACCACCTCACCTTGTTGGTGGCAAAGCTGGGCTCTCTACAGAGCAGGTGCTGGAGGCCCTGCTGTCACAGAGGGGGCCACTTTTCCAAAAGGCCCTGTGGGCTCAGCTCCCACGTGGGACACACCAAGAGTGACTAGCAGGGTCTGGCACCACAGCGCCAGCCTTCTCCTATCCTAAAAGGTCCTAACCCAACACCTATGCCCAGGTTGCCTGTTGGCCTCCTGCAAAGTCAGCATAGGAGCATGGCTGTCCCATACTGCTGAGTCCTGGGGGTTCCACTGGTTAGATTTCAACCCTGGCCTTGCACTTCCAGCTAGGAAGTCTTGGAAAATTGTCTCATCTTCCTGAACTTCACTTTTTCTACCTACCAAATGAGGACAACAGTGCCCACTCCAGAGTGTGGTTGGGAATAAATGGGGCCTGTCAAGTCAGCCCTGCCCTGGAGCAGGGGCGGCACCTGCTGGATGTCAGCACTTACTATTTGATGCCTTGATTTCCCTCCCCCGTTCCAGACTCCTCCAGGGCCTGGACAAAGAGGGCAAGAGAAGGTAGTTTTATGTCTGCTCTGATCAGACCTGGGCTCCCCACCAAGTGCACAGCTGACCTCCCCAGCTGTCCCATGCCCAAGTGGACAGCAGGTCAGGAGGACTCTGGGTCATTGTAAGTACCCATGAAAGCTGGGTCCTGCTAATGTTCCTCTTCTGCCTCCTGCTTCCCAAGCCCAGAACAAGTCCCAATGCAGACTTGGCAGAACCGGAGTTAGCTGTGGCCTGGACTTAACTCTCTGCAATGTCCACTCCTGAAGCCAAGGGCACCATTAGGTCCAGTCAATACAAATTCACTGAGGTACCACAGTGTGAAGCATGCTGGTCCCTGGAGAGGAAAAGGGGTAGTGTCTGGTCCATGGACAATGCTCAGTAAGTGGGAGAGGTATGAAGAGATGAAAGGTGGAAGGAGGGAAGGAGGGGAAGAAGGATGGAAGGGAGGATGAAGAAAAGGCTGTTAGCTAGATGAAGGCTAGTATGGGTGCAGGAATGGAGGGAGGAAGGGACTGGAGAAAGGGATGAGTGCAGGAATGGCGAGATGAATGGATGCAGGGACAGAAGAGTGGAAAGTGAATGAAATAATGGAGGGATGGTGATATTCAGGGAGGTGTGGAGATGAGGATGGATGGGTGGATGGACAGATAGATGGGGGGGTGGATGGATGGGAAGTGGACGGACAGATGGATGACGGGATGGAAAGAGGGAGACAATGATGAATGGATGAAATGGAGTTGAAGGGATGGGTGGAGAGATGAGTGGAGAAATGATAGATGGATAAAGGGATGGAAGAACAGAAAGTGGATGGAATAATGGAGAGATAGATTCAGAGAGCGATAGAGAGGTGGGATGAGCGAGGGAGGAATATTTGGAAGCTTGGCTGGATGAAGGGATAATGGGGTGTAGGGATGGGAGGAAGCATGAGGGAGGGATGGCAGAGGGACTAGAAAGACGGATGGTAGAATGAGAGAGACGGAGAGGTGGGCGGAGAGATTGAAAGGTAGAGGGGATGAGGGATAAAGAGAAAGGAGAGACTGAGGAAGAGATGGAGAGTCAGAAGGAGAGAGGGAAAGATGAACAGAGGGAAGGATGGAGGGAGGGTGGAGAGATGAGGGCTCGTTGTCCCCCGAGGAGCTCAGCTTTGTGTGTTCCCACTGTTCCTGAAGCAGATATCTACCTGTTTGATTTCTGTTTGATTTCAGGGTATGTATATTAATTGAATTGAAAACAATGCTTGTGGACATGCTTTGGAAAGTATGGGACTCTGCAAATGCTAAAACATTCTGTTTTGTCCCCTCCTTGGGTGGGAGCGAGAGGTCCTTTGAGGAGGACACAGAGAAGAGTGGCAGAGAAGTCTCTGCTGCGGGGAGAGGAGAGGCCAGCTCAGCTGTTCAGTGCAAACTCCCCACCCTGTGGCATATGGGGAACATGTGGCCCCCTCCCTCCTGGCACCAGAGCAACGTCATGCAAGGGCTGCTGGCAGCCAAGGGCACAGAGCGTTCCCAGAAGGAACTGGCAGGCAGGCAGGAGGGGAGCGTTTGGAGATGGAGCCTGGAGCCTGGCCCTGGGTGGGGCTGAGAGGAGATGGACTCTGCTTCCCCTTGGGATATCAGCAGGAATTCTGTGGGGGAGGGGGGCACAGCTACAGGCTCCTGCTGAGGAGTACTGTCCGATTCTGGGGCCACCAGCATGGAGCAGCCCCCCACCCCTCTCAGGGCCTCTGCCGGTTGCGTTGGAGACAGAGCCCTGGACTTGGGCTCTGCAGATCGGACCTCTGACCCCGCGCTGCGGCTCTCTCAGGTGCAGGTGCCATGCTTGCCTTCTTCCTGGGGCTCCCTCAGTTTCCTCATCGTTCCAAACACCACCCTGTGCATAGGGGCTAGTTAAGGCCAAGGCTTCATCACCAAGTAAGAAAAACAAGCACTGCCTATTGGGGTTTCCCAAAAGCCGAGTGTTTCCCATCGGTGGAATGGTCCATCGCTGCAAAACCAGGCTCATTTGTGGCGTGAAAAAGTGAGGCTTCTTTCATGAAATAAGGGCCAAGAGATGGTAATCTTGTCAGACACCCCTCCTTTATTTCTGTAATTTTTGACTGGTGCATAAAACCCAAAATTGTGAACTACTAGACAACTTCTAAAGGGCCTTCCAGAGCTAGGTAGAATTCTGTTTTCTAAATGTACCTCTGGAATAGGTGCCCCTCCCCATCCAGTGCTATAATTTGGAAACTTAATGCCTGCAACTTCCCCTTGAGCCCTCCTCACCTGTGCTCCTAGAGGCAGGTGCAGGCCGACTTCTCTGCCAGCCAACATGGGGCCTCACCCCTCCACACGCCATCTTGGCTCTGCAGTTTAAAGCTGAGTTCCAACCCTGTCCCTAGCTCAACAAGCATGGTCCGCTTCCCCAGTAACCCTGTGACCTGACCCTGCAGAGGCACCTCAGGACAATTCCAGACAGGACAAATGTGGGCTAATGATTGCTCCCTGGGAAGTATGCTACATCTCTGGAGAGAGTCAAGTTCAAGTTCAGCAGAGAAGCAGCTCATTTGGGCTGAGTGGGTCAGGACATAGAAGGCAGAAATGAAGGCTTGTGAGCATCAGCACTTGTGGACGAGCTGTTCTGAACCTTGAGTACTTGCAGGCCCACAAGACAGGGTGTGGGGAGTCCATTAGAGGCCATGGGAGCTGAGGTCCAGACACATTCCCAGGCCAGGCTGGAGCAAAGCCTCAGAGCTCCCACTTTACTTTCTCCTCCTTCTAGACACCCATTATCCAGTGTCAGCTGTCCCAGTCTTAGCAACTTGCAAAAGAAGGGCCCCCCCCCCCAGCCCCAGTGAGACCTGCCAGCTCAGCAGTTCCCCTCAGGGAAGCAGCCTGGGAGTCAGGGAGGCTGTAGAGAGGCAGGGCCCAGCTGGGCTCTCTGGTTTCCTGGATCTGACCGTTCGAATTCATTTCTGATTTAGCAAATAAGTCTTAATCTTATTTGCTATGTAAAGTGGCCTGGAGGGTGGGGCGGGAGGGAGTGCGCAGGCACGTGCGTCTGTGTGTGATTGCGTGTGTCTGCATTTCTGTGTGTCTGTGTGTGTGTGTTCCTCTGTAAGTCTGTGGCTATCTGTGTGACACTTCTGAGATGGACCAAGGAGGGCCTCTGTGTGGGAGGGGCCTGGCTGCAGCAGGTGAGTATGTGGGGAAGGCAGGTGCACCCACCATTCATAGGAGCAAACCTACAGGTGTGATAGGGGCCCTGCTGTGTGGCAGGCCCTGAGATGTCACCAGCAAGACAGGCCCACTTTCCTAAGTGGACTCTTGTATTCCCTGGAAAGGAAGAAAATGTGGAAGAGCTCATGTTTAAACATTTTTTTGATTTAGTTTTTTAAGTGGTATATGCACAGTTTCAAAGGTTTAGATAATTTGAAAGGCTGTCAGTGAAAAGTCAACCTCCCACCCAGTTGTCCTCTTCTCTCCAGAGTCTCTGGCTTCCCCCCAACTGCATTTGTGGGACAGTGAGATAAGTGGGGACCCGTCTAACTGCCAAGGCAGGTGAGGGCAGGCAGGGTTGGAGTCCAGACTTCTGACTGCCACCAGCACGCGTCTTCTGAGCACACTGTCTCCCGCTGATATCCAGGGTGGGGGGAGCCTAAAAGGCTCAGATATAGTTAGTCCCGGGCCCTCCCCAGACGGGAGCCACACACTTAGCAAGACTTCTGATTGGTGAGGATCCCAGGTGGCTGTGGGATGCTGGTCTCCTTCTGTCCCCAGACTCCCAGAGGGTGGAAATTGGCTCTACTCCACCTGGCTTCTCATTGCTGGCAAGTGTCAAAACCTCTCTGGGTAGCCACCATATTATCATTCATTGAGCTGAGATAATCAGAGAGCAAATTCGTGGACCAGTGGTGAAGGTAAAGCGAGATAAAGCCTGTAGGTCGCTTACTGCCAGAAGCACTTCTTATTATTGGCATGAAGATAAATATCACAATTATTGTACTTATTACCCCTGCCTTCACCCTGGACTTGGTTTTCTCCACGGCACTTGTCACTATCTGAAATTCTATATATGTTACTCACTTCTTCCTTGTCTCTTTCACCAGAGATGTTCCACGGGGGCAGGAACTTGTAATTGTTTTTGTTCACCACAAATGTCTAGGATCCAGAGCGGCGCCTGCTGCAGAGACGATGCTCTGTGAGCATTTGTTGAGTAAATGAAGGAGCAAATGAATATGCCACTTCATTTTTGAGCTTGAACACCTCACAAGAGCTCAGGGAAGTGAACTTGACCTTGAAAAATGTTAGGGTCTGACTGTTATTGTGAAGTTCCGTCCTCAACTCCAGTGAGGATGACAGGGACCCAGCAGGACCAGAATTAGGAAAAACCAGAGGAGCCAGAGGGAGGGGCTACCCACGTCTGGCTGAATTCCAGGCCATGGCCTGGAGGTGAAGACAGGCCCAGATTTCTCTCTCCATCCCCACCACCCTCCCAAAAGATGGGCCAGCCGTGGGAAGGCTGTCTGCCCCACATTCCCTTGTTCTCGTAGTCCCTGTGCTTCTGGCTGTCCCCAAATCTTCTCCTATTCCCTGTTACTGCTTAGCTGCAGGCCTCCCCATTGCTTCCCTAGTCCCTACCAGGGTAACTGGGCATCATTTCCCCGGCCCCTAGCCTAGGGGATACTGGAGGTGTGATTGAAGGAGCAGAGGAGTAAGTGTGAGTGAATGGGTGGGAAACAGGGAGAGAAGGGGTGGATAAATGAATGAACGAGAGAATGAATGAATGAGTCAGAGAAAGCATGAATGAGATGACTAGCCAGCTGGCCACGTATGGGGAAGTTGAGATTGCCCCCTAGGCTGGCAGCCCCAGCACCACTAGCCCCCAACCCTCACTGCCGCACCGCCCTCACCCCCCACCCCCACTCCTCCTATCTCACTGTCTGCGTGGTGTCTTGGCCGCTTGGGCAGCCTCTTCGGGAAGCTCACAAAGGCCCATCTGTGAGCACAGATCTTGCATCTTCTCCTCTCCCTTTCTCCTCCCCACCCCCAGAGATGCTCACAGCCCCTCTCCCTTCACTTCCCATTATAATAAACATTCTTTTATGGGAAGCCCTCCGGGCACCTCCCCACTCCCAGTGCAGTCCCAACCCTGGCTAGTAAAACTGCCTCCTCTCCTGTGGGTTTCCTTGTAATTGTCCTTTTCCTTCTACCTGCTGGGGCTGGAGCTGGAGTGGGGGGAGAACGCACAGCTGGTCTAGTCCAGCTGTTTCCCCAGAAGCATGGAGCTGCTTTCGGAAATGAAGTGACTGTGCCCCACCCACCCCCAGCCAGGCTCCCCCAGCCAGGTGGGTGAGGATTACGTGAACAGGCTGCCAAAAGTTCTGTGGTAGCCACCCCTGGTCCCCAGGTCAGCTCACCCCCTGAAACCAGTGGAGGGGGCAGGGTGGGAAGAGAGGAGGAGAGGCCCCCACTTCAGCAGGGTGCGGACATATCATAGGGCAGGGATTTGGGGGTTTCCTCCTAGCCGCCCCCTCCTCCTTCCCTCATCTTGCTGCAGCTGCAGTCACCAGGACTGGTCTGCTATGTGACTTGGGTAGTCGTCTAACCTCTCCAGACTCCCATTTTACCTTCTGGCAGGTGGGGCAGAAATGAGGCTGAGATATTGAACACCCCTGCCCCACTCTCAAAGGCTCTTTGGACTTTAAAGTTCATCAACCTCTCCATCCACACACTGGCTCATTTAGCCTGGGAATGTGCCAGACCAAGAGCTGGGGACTCAGCAATGACCAGAGCAAGGGGAAGAGACCATGAGAATTCTGTGCAACAGAGTTCTTGACAGAGGGCTATTGGGAGGTCAAGGAAGGCTGAAATGTGAAAGGCGATCAGTAGTAGTCTGTCCCTATCAAGACCCAAACTGCTACCTATGACCAGGATTGCCAGTGCAGCTTGTCACTAGAGACCTCTTCCTGGTTTCTGTCCTGCCTGGTGAACTACTTCCATTACATCCATCTTTCACTTACTTGGAAGCCTGAGTGCCCTAACCTCTTTCCTTCCCTCTTTCCTTCCCTTCTAGTAACCAACTTTCACCTTCCCTACCTTCCATATACAAGTTAGAATCCTCAGTGGCCCGCCTCTTCAATATCACTCTTGCCAATTGCTGGGAACTCGGGAGTGAAACTGTGAGGGGGTGTGTGTGTGTGTGTGTGTGTGTGTGTTGGGGGCCAGGAGTGAAGAAAGATGCGAAGGAGGGAGGTAGAGAAGGAGAGAAAGATAAAGCAAATGAGGGTAAAATGTTTGTAAGTGAATCTGGGTAAAAGGTCCGTGAGTGGTCTTCACACTATTTTTGTTTTTGCAACTTTTTTGTAAATTAAAAATTATTTCCACATAAAAAGTTAAGAATATAGAAGTACATTGTAAAAATTGTAAATATTTGAAAAGTTTGTAGTTATATAGTTGCAGATTTCACAGTGGTCAAAAACCAAACCATCTTATTATTTCAATCTTTTGTAATTTGTTGAAACTTATTTCATGGCTCAGCATAATTGTTTTGGCAATTGTCCTTAAATAATTCTGTCATTATTTGATGGATTTCTCTGTATCCCTCAGGCATTGTTAGTCATGTTATTCATATCATCTGTACACTTCCTGATTCCACCCCCCAACACATACAGAGTCTCACTCTGTTGCCCCAGACTACAGTGCTGTGATTTCAGCCTAGCTCACAGCAACCTCAAACTCCAGGGTTCAAGGCATGAGTTCAAGGCATGTTTGGCCAACTTACTGATTTTTTTTTTCAGCTTGCTCTGTGAATTACTGAGAAGAATGTGATATAATCTCCCACTCTGGATGGGCATAATGGCTTGTGCCTATAATGTTAGCACTTTGGGAGGCTGAGGCAAGAGGATTGCTTGGCTTCAGGAGTTCAAGGCCAGCCTGGGCAATATAGTAAGACCAAAATTTAAAAAATTAGCAGGACATGACACTATGCACTGGTAGTCCCAGCTACTCAGGAGTTTGAAGCAGGAGGGGCGCTTGAGTCCAGGAGTTCAAAGCTGTAGTGAGCTGTGATCATGCCACTGTATTCCAGCCTGGGCAACACAGCAAGACCCTGACTCTAAAAGAAAAAAATGATCTCTATACCTCAAAATCCAATAGGAATTTCCCCCCTCAGTAATATCCAGTTGTTGACCATTTCCTCCCTTATTTTAGAGAACACTTTGTTGTTTTCCATAAAATAATATACACTTATAAAAATAATTAACAAAATATGGATAATGTAAAAAATCACCCCAAGTCCCATTCTCAGAAGCAACTGTTGTTAACATTTGATGAATGCAATTCCAGATGCCTCTTTATACACACAAATAGAAGGATGGATAGACAGACAATAGAAAAAATACAGAGGTATATTGTAATAATATGGCATAATATATATTGTTTCAAATTCAAAGTATTGCATTTGGTTTTATTTGACTTGTTAATAGCATTAAAAAATCAAGTTCAGTGGGGAAAAAGAAGCTGTCCTAAATAACTGCAAAAAAATAATAATAACTTTGAAAAGCAGTATTTTGGCTACTATAAAGTTAAAGAGGAAAAGAAAAACTAAACTGCTGGGGGGCCTAAAACAGCCCTACACGAACCCCCACAAACAAAGAACTCAAAGGACCTAGTTCACCCTACTCTGAATTTCTTAAGCCAAAGGACCCTAATTTACCAAAGCCCATGGGCAAGGTATGGAATTTTCTCACCCTTTATGGCCTCAAATAAAAGGGGTCCCCCCTTTCAATAAGCCTGACCTAAACTTCTCCGCCTAGTGTCCTCTGTGGGCGATGCTGTTTACACCTTTCATAAATACTACCGTCATTAATTCCTTTCTGAAGGGGTGGGGGTCCAGGTTAGCAGCCCTGAGACTACTTTGCTTATATGCTGGCAAATAAGTATACATACTGTAAATAACTAGAGCCAAGCTTTTCACTTTCGGAGAAAGAAGTAAGGAGGGAAAATAGAATTGATGCTGTAATGCTGGGTTAGAGTCTGAGATGTCCGTGTGAACTCATGCTAATTTTGATCTTTTACAGATAGAACAGAAATAAATATAGTTATGTGCGGGTGCATACATGTCCTTTGTCTTCTGAGATGGCCTAGACAAAGTAACAGCAAGCATACCTAGCTTCCAGATCTTGACTTCTAACCAACATTCTCCAATAAAGAAACCTGGGCTTCCTGGAGAAACGGCGGCTTTAAGGCTGAAACAGAGAAAATAGGAGTCTGGAGTATCGTGTAGTTTTGTAGGGCCAGAAAATAAGAAAGTGCTTACAAAAAAAAAAAAAACTGGGACATGTCAAAAGGACACAGGATGCTCAACACCATCATGTAGGGAATGAGCTGCTGCTACACACCTGTTCTTAATAGAATGGCTAATATCCAAAATGTCGGCAGCACCGAATGCTGGGGAGGATTCATCGCTGGTGGGAATGCAAAATGGTATGACCACTTGGAAGACAATTTGGCCAGTTTTTATAAAACTAAACACCTTCTTACCATACAATCTGACAACTATGCACTTTGGTATTTACCCAAATGAGTTGAAAGCTTAGGGCCACGCGAAAACTTACTGTTTAAAACTGTTGTATTCGTCATTGCCCAAACTTGAAAACAAGCACCCTGTCCTTCAGCAGGTGAACAGATAATCAAACTGTGTTACATCCAGACAATGGAACATTATTCAGAGATAAAAATTAATGAGCAGTCTAGCCCCAGAAAGGGAGAAACTTTAAGCACATAATGCTAAGTGAAAGAAGCCCGTTCTACTGTAAGATTCCAGCTATGACACATTCTGAATAAAGCGAAACTGTGCCAATAGCCTTACACCATGTTAGCGTCTTACTTTGGACAAAATGGCTGTGTCAAAGGTTAACATTTGGGAACCTGAGAGAAGGGTACATGGGGAACGCTTTGTGAATTTTCTGTAAATCTAAAATTATTTCAAAGTAAAAAGCTAAAACAATTTAGTAAATTGAAACTGAAGAAACTGCTTCATTTTAGATAAATGCTTTTTTCTTTTTTTGTATTTTGACCACAAGTGACACCAGTTCCCATCTGGCTCTTTAAAGTTAAGAAACATAGTTATGAAAAATATTATGATATGATAATAATTATGTTTAAAATGATATTTTTCCTGCTTAATTTTCCTCAAAAAATGAGGAAATGAGCATATTCACACTTCCTCCCACTTTCTCTCCTTCGTTTTCCTATTCTTGTTATTATTTTTATTGTGATGTTTATAACATTTGCCCTGTGTTCTTTATTCCAAGTTCATGAAACTGTTTATTTTTATATTTAAATGAATTCACAGCTTATTGCCAATAAATTTATACTGGCCTCTCCATTCTGAGCAATTTATTTTGATAAATCTCTTTGTTGACTAAATTCTACTGCCCGATTGTTTGTTTCAAGAAGGACGGAGAAGCATTCTATTCCCTAAGTTCTCAGATGCATGGAATGTCTATCTGTGGGCTTTCTATTTGAAGGAAACTTACTTGAGTATACATTTCTTGGGTCACACTTCCTATCCTTCGGGACCTCCGAGACATCGCCCTATAGATCCTGCACACTATGTTCTAGAGAGAAGTCTGCAGCCAGCCTCATTTCCCACATTGGGGCAGCTTTAAGTTTGTGCCTGGATGCCATTACGATTCTTTCTTTAGCCTTGGAGCTCAATCCCTTTATTAGAATATAATCTTGATATTGCTGGTCTAAATCAATTTATCACCACATTCAGATCACTCTTTTCCTGTTATATCTGAATAGTTTTCACTGTTGTTTCATTTATTCTATATATTTTTTTCAGGAACACTTAATGTGCAAACATTGTCTCTTGGTCCGTCTTCTATGTCTCTCACTTTTTCCTATAACTGCTTGTGAATGGGCTGAGTAGGGTCCCCCCAAAAAAGATGTATTGAAGTCCTAGGGCCCAGCCCCACAGAATGTGACCTCATTGGGAAATAGGGTCATTGAAAATATAATTAAGATGAGCTCATACTGGTCATAGGGGCCCTTCAGACCATGTGACTGGTGTGCTCCAATAGAGGAGAAGAGACATAGACACAGAGAGAGAAGAATGGCAAGGAACCACCAAGGCAGAGACTGGAGGTTGCAGCTGGAAGCCAAAGAACACCAAGCATTTCCAGGAGAGCCGGGGGCAGATTCTCCCTCTGGGCCCTCAGAAGCTATTCCTGGATTTCGGAATTCTAGCTTCCAGAACTGTAAGATAATAACTTCTTCTTGTTTAAAGCTACCCAATCTGTGGTACTCTGTTCAGCAGCGCTGGGAACCTGATGTGCTATTTTTGTATGTTTGTTTGTCTTTCTATCTGTATGTGTGTGTTCTCCAGATACCCAGTCCATATCTCTGTGTTTCCTATGAGTTGTTTTTCTTATTTTCAATATGTCTTTTTAATTTCAAAATGTTTTTATCCGTTGCTTCCATTTCTTTCCTGAGAGCTGCTAACTGGCTGTCTTTTAGTCTGTTGCCCTCCAAGTATTTTATGGAACCCTTGACATCTTTCAGTTTGTTATGGAGGTCAGATCACCTGCAATCTTTTTGAGTCCTTGGAGCACTGTATGTCTGACTCTCCCTCTGATTTTTTCTTTTAATAGCCTTTTTATGATGTAAGCTCTTTTGCCTTTTCCTTATGGGCCTTACTTCCATTCCCCCCCCCCCTTTTTTTTAAGTCCTATTATGGTTCCTTTGAGATTATTATTCATCTTGGAACAGGGCCAGCCATTTGTTGCAGGAGGATGTGGAGGAGCAGGATAGGTAATCCGGAGAGTGACTAGGGTTCATGCTCTCAAATGCCTCTTCCTAAATCTGTTATTGTCTTTCCTGGGAAACACATCACCCCTCATGTCAGCACTGAGAGCAGGGGCTGGACTTTCAGCAAAGGCATCCCAGCTGCACCTCCCCACCCTACCAGTAGTCCACTCATACTGGGCGGAGCTGGGTGCCAGGCCTGGAGACATGGGTCAGACAGCACATCCCCTCCCATTCTGACTGGCCTGTCGTGTTAAGCTGGGTCTATTCAGGGACATATCTGATGCCTCCATGGCCTCAACTCCCCTAGACTCCATCACCTGCAAAGGAGCCCTGCAACAGGGCTTTCTTTCCTTTTCTTCCTTTCTTTCCTTTCCTTTCCTTCCTTCCCTTCCTTCCCTTCCTTCCTTCTATAGGGTGACTGGCTTCCAACATGAAGATTTGCGCTCTCTTCATATTTTACATTTAGCCAGTGTACTTTCTGGTTTAATAAAAACAAATTGGGTCTCCTTCTATTTTTTCCCCCTCCAAACTCACTGTTGTTTTCTGTGGGCTTTGGGTACAGAGCAGAGTAAACAGGCCTTCTGCCTGCTGTTTCAAGTCCCTGCATTCTGTGAAACACTCCTCCCTCGGTTTCTGGGACTCAAAATGCATTCCTGATTTTCCTCTTTTCTTGTAGACCACTCTTCCTTGGTGTCCCATGTCTTATTTTCCTTTACCCAGCCATGAAATGCAGGTAGAAAGGTGGTGTCTTCTGGAAGGCCACATGGCCAGTGAGGGATGAATCAGGATCCCCAGCTCATGGGCTGCCAGTGTGTTGCTGTGTTTCCAGTGGGCACTGGCTTGCCTGCAGCTCCTGAGAAGCCCCTGGGCATCCTCACTCCTTGAGGATACTACTGAATGTATTTTCATGTATTCACCCTGATATATAAAACGCTGCAGGGGTTGCAGCGAAAGGCACCCTAGTGTCTGAACAGGAACAGGCCCCCAAAAAGCCTCCCCAGCCATGATCTGCCCAAGTGACCTTGAGGGTTTCTAAAGAGCCTGTATAGCTTCACCCAGCAGCCAAGGAACAGATGACCGTGAGGACTGGACAGGACCCCATGGTCTGGAACCTGCTTTCAAGCGCTGACTCTACCACTGACTGACCCACGGGAGCCTGGGGAACTGCAACTCCGCTCTCAGGTGTCTCCATCTGCGCAGTGGGTGGAGTTGCCTGAGGATCCCTGAGTCCCTGTTGGTACTCTGGGGTTCTGGGGCCCCCTCCTGTAATCTAATCTAGTTCAGGTGGCAGGGTGTGGTTATTCCCGAAGACCTCTCCTGAATGTGTCGGAGGAGGCCTCTCAGGACCTCGGGCCCTATGACTTGGGCAGTTGAAGGTGTATGCCTCTGAGCCCTCAGGTCACTGTGACTATCCACTCCTCCTCACAGCTGGAGGAGGGCTCCCGGCTCCTCTGCCCCAGAAACAACTTCACAGTGAACTCTGAAGGGGCCTCTGTGGCTAAGGGCATTTGGTGCTTCAGACAATGCAGGAAGCCTCTACTTTATTCTCAGGACATAACTTCAAGTTGGCTTAGGAGCAGTCACTGGCAGGCTGAGTTATGGGAACTAGTTGTGATCTGGGCTGTGGTCAAAGGCTTGGATGAGAAGCAGCCTTTGTTCTTGTCTCCACCAAGACTTTTTGATACTTCTTCCATCCTCTTGCCTTCTTTCTGCTATCTTTACTTACGAAAGAAGAGGAGGACCCTTTTATTCATCAATCCATTCATCCATCTATCCTTTCATCATCCATACACCTGTCCACTGTCCACACATCACCCTACCTATCATCCACCCACCTGTTCATTCATACACCCATTTACCCACCCACCCATTATCTACCCACCTCCCAATCCATTATCCACCCATCCACCTACTCACCCATCTAGCCATCATCCATATACCTATCCATTATCCAACCATTTTTTATCTGTCCACTTATCCATCCATCCATCCTTCCATCCACCCCATTTATCTAATATAAGATTGTCTATCCATCCTCTGTTCATCATCCATTATCCACCCATGCTTTTGTATTTTCACTCATTATCAACCCATCCATTTTTCTCTGCTCAAAAAGCCAAGATCTTAATAACAATAGCAATGATAATTCTACTACAAATGATAATAGCCACTATTTATTGAAAGCTTATTATCTGTCAGGCACGGTGCTAATTGCTTTGCTTGCATTATCTCATCTAACAGGCTACTATCCAAAGGGCCCCACATCACAGATAAGGGAACTGTGGTAAATAATCACCTGAATACTTCCCTGGGGACACAATTATGAAGGAGATATTATTTATCTGTCGATGCCATTATTATAAAATCTGTCAATTATTTATTTGCCATGGAGAGAAAGAGATTGATCTGTGAAAAAATCCAGAAGCATATAAAGTAATAATAGTAAATATATATTACATATTAAAGATGCCCTTGCTTGAAGCCAGGAGTTCAAGATCAGCCTGAGCAACAAAGAGAGACCCTATCTCCACAAAAAATTTAAAGATTAGTCAAGTGTGGTGGCACTTAGCCGGTAGTCCCGCCTACTCAGGAGGCAAAAGCGGGAGGATCAGGAATTTAAGGTGAACTGACTGTGCCACTGCAGCCTGGGTGATAGAGCAAGACCCTGTCTCTCAAAAAAAAATAAAGATGTCCTGGGGTGGCGCCTGTGGCTCAAAGGGGTAGGGCTCCGGCCCCATATGCCAGAGGTGGCAGGTTCAAACCCAGCCCCCGCCCAAAACTGCAAAAATAAATAAATAAATAAATAAAGATGTCCTTTACAAAATGATATGCATTTGCTTGTTTCCTGTCCTTATAGACAACCTATAGAAACACAAAGCGAGAGGTGCCTCAACAAGAGCACATGAGGAGGCCGAAGAAGCACTGCAGGGGATTGGGGCTTAGGGAGAGGAAGGAGCGATGCTGGGGTACTCAGGAGGGGTTAGCTGCAGAGGTCATACTTGAGTTGAGTCTGATTTTGCTTACCAGAGAAGGGCTTTGCCGGTAGAAATCATCAGCAAGTACAACAGCATGGAGGTCCAAATGGAAAAGATCTGATCAGAGAAATGCAAAGAACTTTCAGTGCTTGGAACAGAGGAGTCGTGGGGGAACCTGAGTAAGATGAGACCTTCAAGAAAAGCCACCTGGACCCTGTGGGGTTGTTAGAATGACATGGGCGTTGGAAAAAAAACCTCAGTGCTGCCCAGGTGACATGCTGTTACTAAGTAGCCTATTCTCTCTTATCTCATTCCATGCTATAAAGTGCATACAGTAATCCCTCAGTATCCGAGGAGTATTGGTTCTGGACGGGTACCAAAGTCCACAGAGGCTCAAGTCCCTGATATAAAATGGCATAGTATTTGTGTATACCCTATGTGGCCCCTCCCAAATAATTAAATCATCTCTAGATTACCTATGGTATCTAATGCAATGTAAATGCTACATAAATAGTTGTTGTACTGTATTGTTTTATAATTCATATTGTTTTTCATTGTTGCATTTTCTTTTTTAGGTGTGTGGATATTTTCCATCTGCAGGTGGTGGAATGTGCAGATGCAGAATGCAGCTATGGAGGGCCGATGGTACATGTCTAGGGAAAAGCCAGGGAGGATATTCTACTTTTTTTTTTTTTTGCAGTTTTTGGCCGGGGCTGGGTTTGAACCTGCCACCTCTGGTGGGGCCAGCGCCCTACTCCTTTGAGTCATAGGTGCCGCCCGGGAGGATATTCTAGAATGTCAGCCATGGAGACTTCTGTGTAGTGGGGCTTGGGATGATTTTTATTTTCTCCTCTTTTATTTTTATTTTATCTCTCTTCCCTGTAGTGAGCACAGTGGAAGGAAGCAGAGCTTCCTCCCAGGCAGGACACCTGGGTCTGATCTCCTCGCTGCTGACTTGCGAGGAGACCTTGGACAAGTCCCTTCCCTTCCTCTGGCTCATAGTTTCCTCATCCGCAGAATGAGAACCGGCCCCACCTGGCCAGCCTGCTCCAGGCTGGGGATTCTCCCCCTGGGGTCTGGAAATGTGTTCTCAGTTTGTGCATTCCATGAAAATTGTGCAAAAAAAAAAAAAAAAAAAGTTTGTGTCCTTCCTTTATTTTGACCATAAAATCTAAGGAATGAGTTCAAACGCACAAAATACTAAGAACTGTGTCTGGTACAGTAAAGCCTTCATACATGTGAGCTATTTTCATTAAGAAAAAATGCTATTGCCATTTATCAAGGCAATGCCTCTTTTTCACAATGACAATTTTTAAAGGAAAGATGTTTTCCCACAGTAAAGATTTTGGTTATTGGACCAGCATTTCTCAAATCAGGACCTGTGGACCCCAGAGGTCCCTAAGACACATTTTCTCCTGTAAACGGGGACTGCCACTCAAGTTGAGGGTCTGGGGCCCCTGGAGAGCAGGGAAGGGGGGTTCAATACCTCTCAGCCTGCTTTCACAGCTTCCCTTCAGCTGGGGTGACTTGCTTTCCCCTGAGGTTGGAAGAAGCCTTGGAAACACACACACCTTTCCCAGGAAAATGAGTCCCTGAGGAGGCCTCCCTGCCTGCAGGCTCACTCCAGCACCTGTGCTCTGTAACACAGCCTTAATTGAAATCACATTAACATTATGATTCCATTACAGTGAACAAGAGGCTGGCTGCAGGAATGCGCCCCACGGGGCCTCATCAGCTGAGCCTGATCGTTTATAAAGAGCTGTGCATCTGCCTGGAGCGTCAGTGTTAAGTAAGGCAGACAGGGGCCTATTCATTATTAACAAGGCTTTATGCGTTGGGCTGGGCAGGGGGACTGAGCTGGTCGCAAGGGGAGTCTGAGGGCGGGGAGGCATTAAGCTGCTGACGGCAAGCACCGCCTACCTTGCTCATGAGAGAGAGAGATGTTTCTACCCAGGTGGAGGGCTGACTGTGGCATGTCCTCATGTCCATGGGGGTGGCCAAGTAACTTGCCTGAGGTCTCATAACTAATGCGTAGCAGAGTTAGAATCTGAACCCGAACAAGCTGGGTCCAGAGCTCAGCCAACTTGGCAAACACAGGCCACCTTTTGGCAGTCCACACCTCTGCTGAGATGTGCTAGGGTCCCGCTCAGTGCTCCAAAACTCAAACTCTTTGAGGATGTGATGTAAAGGAAAGAGCCCTGAAAGTCAGTAAAGGAAGTCAGAAAACATGTTTGGAGGTTCAGCGCTTTCATTCGTCTATTTCATTCACTGCTCTGAGTACCAATACAGTACCAGGCACAGAGCTAGGTGCCACTGCTCTAAGGGGTGAATGGGACCCAATCTTGGTGCTTTAGGTGTTACTACCTCTCCTGAAGGAACTGTTAGCACTGCAGAGAGGTGGTCTTGGTGGATCCTTAACATAATGAACGAACCCTGTGTTCTGATGTAATGTGTAAGAATTGTGAATAGAGAAATTGATGAACTGTTATTTTTCTGTTATAAAATATAATTCTATGCAATTGAATACTAATTTAATTAAATACGATTGGAGATAACAGCATTTGACAGGAGTACAGACTCCGGAATCCACAGCCTAACCTTGATTTTTTGTACATCAGAGAGTTGTCCTCGATCATGTCTTGTCACCCTCAGTGCCCCCTCTGCCCATCCCTTGTCTTGGTCATGGGGAAGGAGGTGCAGGGAGGCCTCAGGGACAAGCAGGATTGATATCTTGTCAGAGCCACCAAATGGGGCTTTAGGGCCGGGGAAGAACCTGCAGGCAGAGGAGTGTGTGATTGAGAGCAGGGGCTCTGCAGGCAGATGGACGTGGTCCAGAGCCCTGCTGTTCCCATGGCTGTGTGACCCCAAGCAAGTAACTCTGCATGAGCACTCTCCCTTCCCATACCTGGGAGATGGGGACAGTAGTAGCACTTAATTTACCAGCCGTTAAGAGGATTAAATGAGATGATAGAAGCATAGCACACTGCACGTGGTCTGAGACATAAGTAATGAGTACAAATCCCCTCGTAGCCCCAGACCAAAACCCAAACAGCCTTCACCTATCATTTTAAAGGAATTTCCAATATCTAAGGTGTGACCACTGGTCCATGTGAGCCAGTGTAATGGGAGGGTAAGACGGATCCTGCAGGACTGAGACTTGATAATGGGTGTGGATATGTTTGTAAACGGTAACATAATGCATGCATTTGCAATTCTCCTTAATGAGCACTGACTGTATGCTGGGCCAGGCCTCAGATGTGGGGTGGCTATGAGACCCAGCCTCTGGGAGCATCCAGTTGGCTGAGGGAGGCATTGGGCAACTGAGATGGTCCTGTGTGTGCCGTAAAGCAGGAAAGGCAGGCCCTTGAGGGGAGAGGGTGGGCAGAAGGGCAGCGGCTGAGGTGCCATTCACCGGCCGCTCACTGCCCAGGTCGCCTGGCATTTCCAGGCAATCTGTTCACTGGCCATGGGCAGGGCCTCTTGCGTGTCTTCTCCTCTCATTCACCTAGGATACTTTGGTTCCCTTCCCTCTAGGGCGCTGGAGACCCTGATCTTGTCCAAAGAATAATTTTTTAAAAAATTATTACCTTGAGCCAGGCACAGTGGCTCATACCTTTAATCCTAGCACTTCGGGAGGCTGAGGCAGGTGGATTGCTTGAGCTCAGGAGTTCGAGACCAGCCTGAGCAAGAGTGAGACCTGATCTGTAAAATTAGCTGGGCGTCGCGGTGGGCACCTGTAGTTCAAGCTACTTGGGGAGGCTAAGCCAAGAGGATCTCTTGAGCCCAAGAGTTTGAGGTTGCTGTGAGCTATGACACCATGGTACTCTATCCAGGGTGATAGAGTGAGGCTTTCTCTCCAAAACAAACAAACAAACAAACAATGATTACCTTATACTATGATGCAGAGATGAATTACATTTATCCATGACAACTCTTTTGGGAGGAATCTTGCAGCTGAGGAAATCAAGACTCAGAAAGGTGAAACCACTTGCCTTAGCTCTCACCACTGGTAGGTGTCATATGTCTGACGCTGAGGCTTAGCTTCGTGGTGCTAATTGACCAGCATCCCTCGCCTGCCCCAAGAGTGCATTTGTGACCATGAAGGGCATCTTCCGTGTCATTTCATGCGTTGTGAGTGAGAGAGGAAGGACTTGGGCAGGTGGGCTCCAGCCTGAACGGCCTCCTCCCAGCTCAGACTCCACCCCATAGTAGAGAGACTTCCTTATTTCTCTTTCATGCCAGTCTTGTTATGAAATAATAATAACAACAACAGCAATACTAACTACAACAGCTACCAGTTGTCTGGGGCTTACTACAGGTTGGACACCACACGTGTGTCATCTCTCCTGATCCTCTTGTCAACTGTGGAAAGTAGACAGTTCAACACACATATTTTACAGATGAGGAAACTAAAGTTTAGAGAGAAAAAGTAGAGCCAGAATTTGAATTCAGGCATCCTACCCTCAACATTTCAGCTCAGTTGTCTTTCATGGAGCATGTCCTCTCTGCAGGAACTCTGTGTACTGAGAAGTGCATGTCAACATATCCCAGCAAGGGAGGTACTGCTGTTACCCCATTTCACAGATGAGGCAACTGAGGTTCATGGAGATTAAGTGATTTGCCCAGAAATACATAAGTGGCAGAGCTAGGACTTGAACGCACCTCTTTCTGAGGTCAGAGTGGTGCTCCCCACCTCCCTGTCTGCAGAAGAGGGGCTCCTAGTGACCTTTCCCATGCTGGGGCTGGAGAGGCAGGAGCTCTTGAGCACAGGGCACAAGCACCCCCAAAGAGCAGGCAGAGACAGTTTCTTTTCAAAGCAACTCGAGGGACCCAGTTGTCTTCACCCAATGGCCCCTAATTAAAAATAGAGCATGTGGGCCTGGCTGCCTGGGAGCTGGGCTGAGATCAGAGACCATTTCCAGCAAGCTTGGGTCTTTTAAGTTATCTATCTGTCTGCATTTTTCATCAGGTGTCATTGATTTGCAAAGGCTCTTCCTGAGAGCCCCTCTGGTGCCTGCCTGGCAGGGTGGCTGGCTCTGGTCTCCCTCATCCCTGGGGTGCTGCCCCTTTCCAGTAAGGCAGCTCAGTACGGCTGCCCACTCAGCTGTCTCTGAACCTGGATCCTCCATCACCAGTTCTGCCAGCACTGAGAGGCCTCGGTATCCCTTTCTTCCCACCATGTGTCCCCACACCATGACTAGTTCTGGTGCAAGCAAATCTGAACACCAACACGGGAACTCCTGCCTCCACCTCACACCATGCCCCAGTACACACTCTTCTTCTCCCCACCTCAAGAGACTGTCCTTGAAGGACTGTACCCCAGGTTGCCTTAAACACTGGCAGGAAACCTGAGAGTGGCGGAGAGAGGGCTGGGGATCTCCCCCTAGGTTTTTTTTTGTTTGTTTATTATTTTTTTTTATTAAATCATAGCTGTGTACATTAATATGATCGTGGGGCACCATACACTTGGTTCATAGACCGTTTGACACATTTTCATCACACTAGTTAACATAGCCTTCCTGGCATTTTCTTAGTTATTTTGCTAAGACA
>CAUYPK010008517.1:0-59734 GCA_963574355.1 Loris lydekkerianus | reverse complement strand
TGGAAATGATTTCAATTTAACTCCATTCAATACGATATTGGCTGTGGGTTTGCTGTAGATGGCCTCTATTAGTTTAAGAAATGTCCCTTCTATACCAATTTTCTTAAGTGTTCTAATCGTGAAGGGATGCTGGATAGTATCAAAAGTTTTTTTTTGCATCAACTGAGAGAATCATATGGTCTTTATTTTTTAGTTTATGTGCTGAATTACATTTATAGATTTACATATATTGAACCAGCCTTGAGACCCTGGAATAAACCCCACTTGGTCATGGTGTATCATTTTTTTAATGTGTTGTTGGATTCTATTTGTTAGGATCTTATTGAGTTTTTTGCATCAATATTCATTAGTGATATTGGTCTGTAATTTTCTTTTCTTGTTGGGTCTTTCCCTGGTTTGGGGATCAAGGTGATGTTTGCTTTATAGAATGTGTTGGGTAATATTCCTTCTTTTTCTATATTTAGAAAGAGATTAGATAATATAGGTACTAGTTCTTCTTTAAAGGTTTGGTAGAATTCTGAAGTAAAGCCGTCTGGTCCTGGGCTTTCCTTTTTAGGGAGATTTTGTATAGTTGATGCTATTGAGGATCATAATCTTTATCACCTGACTTGTACACTTTGTCTGATACACAGGCTACAATAATGAGACTGATCTACATGCCAATTTGTACAGCTTCTAAAAAATCCTAATATGTTCTCAATTAAAAGCAAAAAACTTGTTTTGTATTTTCGGTTTGTTGTTTCCATCTGTTTGTTTCTGAAGACAGAACAATTTCTGATGTAAAAGCTAGGATATAAAAAAGCATAGACCCATGTCTGCTCTTGCCTGCATGCATGTTTATGTCTGTGGGTGCTAGAAAAGTTCTAATTATCATTAGGTTTCAAACAGTGATTAAAAGAAAATTTCTGAAAGCAAGTCTGAGAATAATTCACACTAATTCACTTCTTTCTCTCCCTCCTAGTTGCATCATCCCTCCCAAGGTTTCCGTTTTGGAACTGTTCGAGAAAGCAGTGCTGAAGATTACGTGAGGCAAAGCTTCCCAGAGATGCACGAATACATGAGAAGGTACAACGTCCCAGCCACCCCCGATGGCGTGGAGTACCTGAAGTGAGTGTCAACCTCTTGATCCCAAAAAGTTCTCACTGAAGAAAAGTCATTTAGATACTGATGTAGTGTTTGCCGGATTTTGAAAATGAGAAATAAATATACCCATGGTGTGTTCAGTAATACCTCACGCTGTGTGAGATCCAGGAGACAGTATGGAATAGTGTGCATTTAATTATGTGACCTAGATTGCTAGTTACCTACCTAGTCTCAAGTTGGCAGTAGCTTTGTTCAAAGAGCCAGTGGGACCATTAGTGTAGCAGATGGTGGAGGAGGAAAATGTTGGCTTGACATCACTTAAGAAAACAATAGTGCTGAAATGATCAAACACACAGGGAATGTAGCCAGAGGATAAAGTGTCCCAAGGCAACCCTATCCTTCACAGTGAATCTCTGCACCCAGCGAATACCTCCTCTTGCCACAAGGAAATGGAATTTATCTTAGAGATTTCCTGTAGAAAGGAAATAAGTTAGAAGGCAATGATTCCCAGGCCTGCATCCTTCTCATCAGAATTTATGAGAAGCAATCAAGAGAAATCACATTGCCGTGGCAGATTATCAGAGCCTGTAATTCAGTGGAGCTGAATGCAAAGGCGGGTGATGCGGTTATGGGTCTGCTCCTGTAGTATGCCTGGGAGAAGGGAATGAATGACTCCTGATAAGCACCAAAGCGTGAGGGCAAGCACTCCCCTCCCCCTGCCTCATAGCATCATGACAATAGCAGACATCCAATCCTCCGATTCCTAGACTTGTGTAGGGTCAGGAAACTGGTTTTTCCAGGGTCAGCTGCAATAATCTTCCCAACAGACAGAAGAATCTGCCACCAAATTATTTTTTGAGAAAATAAATAATTCCATGGGCCATAGGGGCTTTGTCTTTCTCAGGAGCTTTAGTAGAAGGCCACTTAGACAATTTTATAGACTTAACTATAGCTTAGAGAGAAAGCCTTGCTATTCCATATTTGCAAAGTTATCTATGGTTTCTAAGTACTATGAAATGCCACTCTTAATTTTGCAGAGTCTCTTTCTGACTAGGAGTGTAGAATCCCTGTGCCTCCCAGATCCTCTTCTGGATTCTCTCCTTCAGGCAAATTCATGGCTGAGAGAGAGAGCAAGATATTAAGGAGACAGCAATGGCTCCCAGTTCAGTAGGAATGGCTGACAAACTGCTGTCAAGGTGTACGGATGAGGCGTGCCACTGCCTGAGGTCCCCAAAAGTTCTACTCCACTCAGGGTGTTCATGTAGTCCAGGACTCACCTGAAAAGGCCCCAGTGCCCAGCATTGACCCCACCTCAGCCTGCAGAAAGCAATCCTTAAGAAAGCAGGCATAGATGAAGAAATACATTTTCCATGGGAATGCAGCCTAGTCTAGGCTGAACCATGATGGAAGACTAGGTCCTGGGTATTCAAATAATAGTCCATGTTCCAGTTAGTATCTGGGAGCTAGTTAGAACTGCAGCATCTGGGTCTCATCCCAAACCTACTGTGCCAGAATCTATAATTTAACAAGCCCCCAGGCAGTTCACTGGTTAAAAGTGAAATACAGGCAGAGCTTATCATTAATGTCCTCTCACTTCTTTTCTCTGGGCCTTTTCTCTCCACTTTAGGCATAGTCACTTCCTATGCACTTAGGCACCACCCCAAGTAACCTCAGTCTTCATGTCACCCCTCTGGCATCCTAGAGCTCTGATCTACAGGGCACACCCCCTGAAGTTGCCTGTGCAAGACAGGGTCCTATGTGCAGAACGTGTGTCCTTCTCTCCCATCAAAATTCCCCTGCACTTAGTCCTACTCTCTCAGGGCCCTACTTTTTCAGGTGACAGTTTTTCAATAAATTAATCCCTATTAAGATGCTCATTTATTTTCTTATGCTGATAGATGGCTGGTTCTTTTTGTGGTATCTTATATTATTTTTAAATGGATGATCAAGAAAAGATCATGATTCTGTAATAGAAGAAACAACTGGAGGCCCCTTCCAAGCACAACAGTGACTCAGCCAGTCTGGAAGCTACTTATCCCAGGATCATACTGGCCATTGCCTCACCAGTGATTCAGAGTCCCTTGAGAGTCTGTGAGCTGATTCCTTCTTGTTGTCTTATGTAATAGAAGTCTGTCATAGCTAACTGCACTTTGGAGCCCAAAGTCAGGAGTTCACTAGACCTTGGGAATTACTGGTTCAACAAAATGAACCACAATTTTCTTCTATGACCATGTTGCTATCAGCAATATGTGTGGGATATTAGCAAATGGTAACTTGTTGCTGGGTAGCTCCCAAAGTGTGTTCTGCTACTGTGGTAGTAAAACTTTGATTAGAGAAACATTTTTCAGCTCAATTTTTATTTTATTGCCAGGATTTCATTAAGTTTCCTCATCATCAGCTCCTAGGAGACAATTCACATCCCCAACCCTTTCTAAAGCTTCCCCCTGCTAGGGAGCTTGGAAGTACTTTCATTTTGTTTAATATTAAACTTAGGCCTCCCTTAACTTAAATCCAATACCCTCTGGAAAGGCGGATGCATTATAAATTGGCTGTTTCACTTCCCAGTAGTACAGGAAAAGGGAGTAATGGTCATTGGCACTGTACATGCGAGGGATCTAGGTTGTGAGCTCCTTATGAGAATCTGATGCTTGACAATATGAAGTCAATGCAATGCTCTTAAATCATCCCAAAACCATTCCCCCACCCCATTCCATGGAAAAATTATCTTCTGTGAAACCAGCACCTGGTGCCAAAAGGTTAGGGACAGCTGTCTTAGACAAGTCCCTTTAAATCTCTTCCTTCCTTGCCCTCTTTGTAAGTGGCAGCTCAGTCTATGTGGAGACATAACCTTCATCTGGACCTGTATCTATTTCTGTATCTATGTTCAAAATATGAGAAGAGTTTCATGAGTGATACCCAAGGCGTATGATGACAGCTTGATCCAGCTTATTGCCAATTCATTAAAACAGCCCAGGGACACCTACTTTAAATTACTCTTGCCTGAACTGCCTACTAGAATGGAAATGACCTGTGAATCTCTGGGGACAACAGCAATAAATTGGGTCACTAAGATCTATTATATAAGCTTCCCCTTTCATTTTTTGAATGCTAACCTATGTAGGGACTTTAAAGAAACCATAACTTCCTTTTCCCCAAAAGTACTATATCTCTTACATGTATTGCCTTAAAAATCTACTGCTAAATATAAAGTAATATTTGGTATCCAAAGAATGTGATTGTGCTCATAACAGAAAGAAATAAAAATTTCAAATACTGATTAATGAGACTACCTGGATCCAATATTATTATCTATATAACCTAGATCAAGTTACTTCAACTCTCTAAGCCTCACCCTCCTCATCTATTGTGTCTTAGTCATTATGAGGGATAAAATGTAGAGAGAACAATAAACATAAGGCCTAACACAAAGAAGCTGATAATGTTAGAGAAAAGAACCTTCTGGAGGTACCTTCCAATTCAGCACAGAGTTGCCCTGGCTTTTTGTAGGATTTAGAAGTTATGAAAGGGACTGTTAGATAAACCTAATTGGAAAGACGCTCTTATAAGAGCGTCTGTTTCCCCTGGTCTGTGCTCTGGAGGTCAGTGAGATGTCAGCAAAGCTGAGTCAGCAGCTAGCTAGCTTGTTCTGCCCTTAGTGTCCAGCTTTCTGTCCCTTAAACAAAAGCCAGCTGTCAGCCTTAGCATTTCCTGCCCATTAATGAATCTTTTTCACTTTTCTTCTCTTGGTCTTAAATATAGGAATGATCCAGAGAAACTAGACGCCTTCATCATGGACAAAGCCCTTTTGGATTATGAAGTGTCAATAGATGCTGACTGCAAACTTCTCACTGTGGGGAAACCATTTGCCATAGAAGGTATTAATCAGTCGCTCTTGATTCACTTTTCCTCAGGATGTGCTCAGTTTGCCAGCCTAGCAAGTCACACACACCAGCATCAGAGGCAACAAGCTATTCATCATCCCTTGTTCTCATTTCATTCATAAGCACTTAGCTATTAAGTTGCTGAAGTTAGGAATTTATTTTTTACCTACTCAACAAACATTTATTTACCTAGTTATTGAGGGGAGTAATTATTACCTAAACGATGTTGCTTCAGATATCTGGGAGTGGTGGCACGTGTAATAAATGGGAAGCCCATTAATCTAATCTGTAATCTGATCTGTATTTTATAATGGCCAGATGCTGCAGTGATTCTGATGCAAAATTTAGAATGAGTACATTGTATAACTGGAAAGGGCCCCAATACCGATCTAATCCAATCTACTCATTTTATGCACAAGAAAACCCAGGGGTAGTATATCACATTTTTATAATCATATAATCAGACAATAATACTGGAATTAAAATCTAAATCATATGGTTCTTGAATAAGTGTTTTTCCACTAGTTGGAAAATAAGTAGAAAAAAATTATTGTCCTATAGTTTAGTAACCTTTAGGTCCTAAACAAAACCGTATTTGGACCTCAGGCTTGCCTTTTTCCCCACAGGAAGCAAATTTTTGCTTCCAACTTGATCAACCCATCAATCAAATTTCAGGACCAAAGAAAGATTGCTTTGTCAGTAGCTTCTTTCATTTTGAATGATGGTTGATAGAAGGAGCTGATAGTTTGAACCAGCAAATTTCACACTTCCCAATTCCCAGCTTCCCTTCCCTGACAGTACGTGCTGGCTCCCAAGACAGCCATGCTCACTAGTCAGAAAACACTTAGGCTTAAAACAGTCCCATGGGAGTCCCCCAGTCCTATTTTCAGAAATCTGCACTTTCCTGTATGTTAACTAGGATATCAAGGCTATACTGATTACAATTTGCCCAATTTCCCAGCCACAGTTGGTCTCGGTCTTTCCTAAACACATTGGCAAATTTTTTTTACTTTAGTCTTTGTTTTTGTGATAAATGAGAATGTAAGAGATGCTGTTTCTTTGAGCCTTCTCCTAGGAGAAATTAATCTCCTCTCCAGGCAAAGTGACCCCCACCTAAACCAGGGATGAAACTCAGAAAGAGGAAGTCAGTGGCAGTGGTCTTCTACACTATTAAGACTACAATCCTGGATTTCAGAGAAAGAAAAAGAAAATGAAAAAGCTAGAAAACCAAATGACATTCAGGATATGACCCCATTTTTATGTGACAATGTAAAAATTCTCAATTGTTTTGGCTTCTGGGGATGTTACATTTTATTTCTGTCCTAGACACACTGGGTAATTGAGGTCCCTTCAGCAATTAGTAGCTACTAGCAATGAATCATTTTCAGAGGGCAGCAGAATGGCGGACTCCATTGTCCACCTTTGTCTTTAGGGGGCAACCTTATCTTATCAAAAAACAGTGGTAAGATGGCTTGTTTGCCTCTGCTAGACCCTAGTGCCAGATGCCACACAATTAACTCCCCACTGGCTTCCTGTTTACATTTCCATCTGTGCTCCTGAGACTTGATGTCTCACAGTTCCTATCTTCTCTAGACTCCACACTGTTTTCAAGGGGATAAGCACAAAATGGTGCCTGGGTGAGCTCTCCCTGCAAGAGAGAGAAAGGCTACAGAGTTTAACTGAGGGAGAATTGTCTCCATTGTTGGTTTATTCTCAAAACCAATGGGGTACAAATCAGAAAATTTAATTTGCTACTGCCCCTGCCAACAAGTTCACAATCTAAATGCATAAACCACAAAGGGAAGATAACTTCTGAGTTATATACAACAATGTGATAGAGATACTAGTAAAAGTCTTGATTGCAGCTTTTTAAAAAGATACTAAGCTTATAGATATTTCGGGAAGTATTTTTCTCAAATAAAATTTTTTAAATATTACGTCCTTTCCTTTAACAACCTTTAGGTTTTTTGAACTTACTACAATTGAGCTTTATTAAGTTAGACTGTATAAAACAAAGTCATCAAAGTAGTTTATGAACAATACTTTATCATTTAGCTCACGGGAATATTTGATATGCCTATTTAGCCCCCCTTCACAGGGCCTAGTACAATGCTAGGCATATAACAATTTGTAATAAATGATGTATTACCTATTAAATAACTCATTAGGTTAGATTGGAGATAAGTACCAAATTCACTTACTAATAGAGATAATCAGTATCATTCATAGTGTGTGAACCTACTTTCCCCAGGGTTTAAATGACGTCAACAACTTAGAAAGGAATGAAAACAGAGTGCAGTGAGTCCTTCCTGCTGAATATCCCTTCACTCTATAGTATTGATATTATACCACTCAGTTTGACAATTGTGATGTCTGAATGTTTATAGCCACCCCCCCAAAAAAAATTCATATGTTGAAACCTAATCCTTAATAAGAGGGAATTAGGAGATAGGGCTTTCTGGGAGGTGATTAAGTCACAAAGGCTCTGCTCTTATGAGATGGAATGAATGCTCTTATAAGGTAGGTCCAAGAGAGCACATTCATTCTTTCGATCAGGTGAGGACATAGCAAGAAAGTGCCACCTGTGACCTTCACTAGACACCAAATCTGCTGGCACCTTGATCTTGACTTCCCAGCCTCCAGAACTATTAAAAATAGATTTCTATTGTTCACAAGCCACCCAGTCTGGGGTATTTTGTGATAGAAACCTGAACATACTCATATAGCTACTAAATACACCTCTAATCTCACCACTCTGCATTTATTAGACTTAAAAAGTAAAAGTAAGGCAAATGAGAGCTAGTGGCTCCACACTGAGTTGGAAGCCCTTTCATGAGCACTCGTTGCTGCTAAAGAGTGCCTGGCAGAACAAACCAAAACAATTAGGAATTCATAGGCTCCTATGGAGGGTTTGGTCAAATTAAATACCATACACCAAGGCTCAAATATATATTGCAGAGGGACGGGGGAAGAAAGGGTTAAATGAACATGTTAAAGAAAGGGATAAATGAACACATGTCCCAGATTTTTACATTGGGGTTAGCTGACAATAAGGTCAAACAAGGAAAAAGAGTACTGTACCTGCAGTCATGACTTTTGACCCTTCTGCCAAAGATATTTGCCTATTTTTAAGTTTGTTCTTTTACATGCTTTCCAATAATTATGTAATAACAGTGCTTGGGGCACTAGCTCTGGAGTCTGAGCACTTGGGTTAGGATGGAATTGCTGTCATTAACTGGCAAGTTACTTAATTTGCTCTTCAGGTTCCTCTTCTATATAATGGGGAGAAAAACAGTACATCTATGATAGAGTTACAAGGATTAAGTAAAATAATTAATGTAAAGTATATACTATAGGAGCATGCTGGCATATAGGGAGTGCTCAAGAAATTACTATTGAGTAGTGCATTGAATTAATAAGTTGAAATCAATTCACTATAAAATTCTCCCAGGATAGCCTCCACAGATTTCAGCTTCTCCCACACATTTCTCTCCCCACTTTGATGTGCTGGGAGTAAGGAAAACCCATTTTTAAAATCTCTTTTATAGTTGGAACCATCACAGTATGTTCTCAACCATTGTCTCAGAGCAGCTAAATATGGTACAGACCACAAAACTGAATAAATCTTTCTTCCTGAAGGCTTTTTAACCCTAGCTGAGGTCTTATTTTCAAACCATCTATTTTCCAACCACATTTCATGAGGATTCTTTCAGTCTGAATTTCTAACTATACATTTGCTAGCCAAAGTATATTCCCACCACTCCTAGCTAAGTAAAGCTGATCTATCCATGGGGAAGAGATCAGGATTCTATTCTGAAAATTGTTCTCTTGGGCTATTAAGCTGTATCCAATTTCCAGGGAGCCTGATGCCTTCATCTTTAGGGTTGAAGGATTCCATTTTGCTTCATCCATCAACCACAAAATAGTCAACCCTGTCTTTATTACAAAGCCACTTTTCTAATGGTAATGAAAGCAACTCAAGCTGCTAAGTTGAGTCAGCAATTTAAAAATAAGAATCCTTTGACCAATGAACACAAGAAAATTGAAAAAGCAACTGATAAAGAGAAGGACAGGAATAAAACCCTCAAGGTTTTACTATTTTGTTTCTGAATAAAATGGATTTTTATATCTTTTAACAAACGTCTCTTCTCATCACCATATATTTTTTCCTACTTTTTCTCTCACTCTTTAGGCATAGTTTGTTTTAATTAGCTAATAGTCGTTATCGTTAATTCTAGAAATCATTAAAATATAAATATTTGACATATATATTAAAATAGAAAATTAAAAAGGATAGTAATCTATTTTTAGCAGCCAGTTATAAATTAACCTAGACATGATAGAGTGAAATAATTTAATATTTATTATTTCCTATGTAGCAATTTTTTATAAATGTCGCTACAATTTCAGCATAGCTTTTTTCTTAAGGGAATCTTTTTTTTTTTTTTTTTTTTGCAGTTTTTGGCCTGGGGGAGGTTTGAACCTACCACCTCCGGCATATAGGGCTGGCGCCCTACTCCGTTGAGCCACAGGCACCACCCTTCTTAAGGGAATCTTAATACTTTTGTTGCAATACCAAAATTCTATTCATAGAATATGTAGGTTTATAAGTATGAATTTAAAAATTTAAAAAACTTTCTTATCATGTACTTTTGTCTTATCGATCAAAAATATCACTATCAAAAATCAACCCCAGATGCCTTCTCTCATCCTCCTTATCTGGTAGAAATCTCTCATTCCTCTGATCTTCTCCTCTCACTGTGTCCTAGTCATTATATTTTTCCTTTATTGAATTAATGCCTCATTCATCTTTTTTTCAAGAAAAATCATGTAACTTCTCTATGTTGTATAAGCCGTGTATATCTCATCTCACCCAGGGTACCGCAAGCTACTTAGGGATGGACTGGGTGCTGTGTCCAGTTCAGCTTGATAACCTCCACTGCGCTGGGCAGAGTGCCTGGCACAGAATAAGAATTCAACACATGTTTGTGGAATTAATGGATAAATGAATGGGTGAGCAATAAGTGTTCACCAAGTGAAAAATGCAAACAAGTCTGCCATTATTGTGCTAATATGGGTTGTATTATTAGCATATTAAGAGGATTTTTCCAGAAAAAACAATATGATTAGTGAGGGCCCTTGCCAATTAATTCTTTACCTATTTTACTCATATACAAGTTCTCACACTGTATCTATACAACTTACTGAAGAGTTTATAAATAAAATCTAACTGTGAATAATATATACTTGTTTCTACTGAAGACAAACTACCAATTTAGATGATTGTGATTGTTTTTAATGAATTGCCTAGTGTGGGAGATTATTTCAGACACCTATAGTAATAGGGCCTGTATTGAAGGGGAGGAAACAGGTACAGTATTCTCATGTCTTGGTCCCATGTAGTAATAAAAATGGGTAGAGAGCGAGTTTTGGTGTTAGAATCAAACAGACCTACTTTCAAATTCTGGCTTTGCCAACTACCATCTGTGTGACCTTGGCAGTTTACTTATTCAAACTTTGTCTCTAAGTAATACACACTCTGGCATGGGTTCATGTGGGGACACATGTGGAATAGTGCCTGGCACACAGTACCTAGTTCTTATTATTAGAATCCCAGAATAATCTAACCAGAACGATGTGTCATAACCTAATACACAATCTTACTCTAGTGCAGTGGTTCTCAACCTTCCTAAGGCCACAACTCTTTAATACGGTTAAAAGGGATCACAACCCACAGGTTGAGAACCACTGCTCTAGTGCATAGTCTACAGAATGGAGTAAGGTATGTAAAAGGTTTATTATAAAGCAGTATTTGGTGTATAGTAAGCCCTCCGTAAATATTAGAACTTTTTGTTGTTGAAAACTATTGCCCCCAAGAGAGAAAAGCATATTAATGTGCAGAAAACCTAGTTAATTATTCTGACCATCAACTTTCTCCCACCAGATAGTTCTGAGTCCTCCCACAATTTGGTCTTAATATACCCCACTTCTTCTTTCTCTTGGGCACCTACTCTGATTGTAATGACATGATCATTATGATTTGCCTTGTTTAGTATCTGTCTCCCTGGCAGATCATACACTGCATAACAGCAGAGACCGTACCTGCCTTGGTCACTGCTAAATTTTGAACACTTAACACAGTGCCCAGTCACTCAGGAAATATTTGTTAGATGAATGAGTAAATGAATGAACATGTGAGCCAGTGACTATTATCATTATGTACATGCCTCATACTGTGCCTGACACATAAATAAAGCCTGAATAGAAGTTTGTGCAGTCGAATTGTCAATTGCATTTATTATAAGTTTCTAAAGAAAACCAGTTATTCCTAATAAGAAGTTACCCATTATTTAAAGAATGTTATTTAAAGATAACAGCAGCAGAAGAAAAAGCTCCCTATCCAAAGACTTTGATTATCAGTCTTGCCTTTCAAATCAAAATACTAGACACAAAACAGGCGCTGAAAATAGCTCTTTAAATGGAAAACTCTAATCATGCTTTTGACATTGTCATCATTTCCTCAGCTCCCAATTGTGAAGAAACAAACAAAATTATCAGGAAAGAAACAACATACACCTCTCAAAAACTCAATCTTTTCTGCATTGTTTATTTATTCTCTTTTATTGGTTATACATACATCTCAAGCCTCATTTTTTTTTTCTAAAAAGGATTTGTATATCTGCATAAAAAGGATCAAAAACTAATGTTCTTAGAATTGCTTTGATAGATACAATAATTATAGGAGTTATTTGTTCCCATTAAATATCTTTGGATCCTTGACAGTCTTTCATTCTTTGTGTGTGAAAAAGGAACTGGCAATATTTTTAATCTGTCTTTCTCAATCATATTGCAAGCAAAATCTATTTTTTTGCTAGGCTATCCAATAGCTAAAAACAAAATATAGTTAATTAGCCTCTTTCATATGATTCATCAAAGAAATTAACAATGTAGTAACCTTTTGGAAAGCAAGTAAAGCCACAGTGTGAGGATAACAGACAGTCTAAGCTGACAAAACTTGAGAACATTGATGTATTTTTGTTGTTTCTGTAATTGTAATTGCTATTGGGGTTTAATAACAACTCTTTGCAAGTGATGTCTAGAAGAGTTTTTCCCACACTTTCCTCTAGGATTCTTATGGTTTCAAGCCTTACATTTGACTTTTTATGCATTTTGAATTAATTTTTTGAGTGGTAAGAGAAAGGGTCCTGTTTCAAGCTTCTGCCCAGCTAAGGAAATAATCAGCAGATCAAATAGAAAACCTACAGAAGGGGAGAAAATATTTACAATCTGCACAGCCAATAAAGGGCTAATATTTAGAATCTATAAAGAACTCAAATCAGGAAGAGAAAAACAACCCCACTAAAAAGTAGGCAAGACATTATCATAAGTTTTTCAGTAGAAGATAGAAAAATGACCAAAAAACATATGAAAATATGTTCAACTTCATTAATCATCAGGGAAATGCAAACTAAAGCCACAATGAGATACCACCTTACTCCTGTTAGAATGGCTTTTATCAAAAAGTCCAAAAACAGTAGATGCTGATGTGGATGCAGAGAGAAAGGAATGCTTATATACTGCTGGTAGGACTGCAAATTAGTACAATTCCTATAGAAATGGCATAGAGATTTCTCAAAGAACGTAAACTTACCGTTCAATCCAGCAATCCCACTAGTGGGTATCTACGCAAAGGAAAAGAAGTCATTTTACCAAAAAGACATCTACACTCAAATGTTTATTACAGCACAATTCACAATCACACAAATGTGAAATCAACCCAAGTGCCCACCATTTCATGAATGGATTAACAAGATATGGTCTATGTATACCACAGACTATTACTCAGCCATAGAAAGGATGAATTCATGCCTTTTGCAGTAATTTAGGAGGAACTAGAGATCATTTCTCTATGTCAAGTATCACAAGAATACAAAAACAACCACCACATGTACTCCCTAAGAAACTGAAACTAATAAATGGGCACAGAAATGCAGAAGGAAATAAAAGTTGTAAGAAGTCAAGAAGGGTGAAAAGGGACAGAGAAAAACCCACATAATGGATACAATGAACACTATTCAGACAATGGGCACATTTGTAGCCCTGAATCAAGCCATGTGTCAAAAACACTTCTACCCCCTTAATATTTTGAAATAAAAATAAAAAATTTAGGGTAGCGCCTGTGGCTCAAGGAGTAGGGTGCTGGCCCCATATACCAGTGGTGGCGGGCGGGTTCAAGCCCAGCCCCGGCCAAAACTGCAAATAAATTAATTAATTAATTAATTTAATTAAAAATTTAAAACATTAAAAAATAAAACACTATTCAGTGCAAGCCATAAAATAAATAATAAAATAAAATAAAACACACACGTAGATATGCCTGTTATAGCTGCACATGTAATTGTGGAGACAGAGTCTCACTTTATCACCTTTGGTAAATAAAGGTGCATCACAGCTCACAGCAACCTCCAGCTCCTGAGCTTAGATGATTCTCTTGCTTCAGCCTCCCGAGTAGCTGGGACTACAGGTGCCCGCCACAATGCCTGGCTATTTTTTTGTTGCAATTTGGCCAGGGTCAGGTTTGAACCCGCTACCCTTGGTGATGGGGCCGGCATCCTACCCACTGAGCCACAGGCGCCACCCTGCTGCACAGGTAATTGCATGCAATATGAACCTATCAAGAATGAAAGATATTGTAATAAAATATTCTCAATTTTGCTTACAAACCTGTTTCAAAATCAAACTCTTCCATTCATGAAAAGAAAACAATTTGTGATATATTTTAATGAAAAAATGCTTACATTTGCCTTTGATTGCTGCATATCTCTACTTGAACTTTAGGGGTCAACAAAGACATAAATATGATCTAACAACAACAACAACAAAAAAATGACAATAAATTAATTTCATCTTAATGCTCTTTCCCAATTCCTTCCCCTATCTCCCTTGCTCCAAGTAACCCCTATTCTAGATATTTCATTTATCATATCCTTGTTTTTTCTAAATAGCCTACTATATATATACACATATATATGTATTCCTCAAAATATATTATTTAGTTTTGAATATTTTAATATTTACATGATGGATTCATGCTGCAAGTAATCCTCTGGGACTGACTTTTTTCATTGAATAGCATATTGCTAAAATAATCCATATCATTATATCTAGTTCCAGTTCATATATTTTTTATATGATATTCCAACTGTGTAAATTTATTTACCCATGCTCTTGTTGGAAAAAATTTCAGTTGTTTCCAATTTTTGCTATCATGAACACTGCCTCTAAGAACATTCTTGCACTTATCTCCTGGTGTGTTTGTGGAGTTCTTGGGGAATATTCTTAGGAACAGAATTGCTGATCTTAAAGTACATAAATGTTCAACCATACAAAATAATAACAAAATAACAAACTGTTTTCCAAAGTGATTATATCAATTTGTATTTCAATAGCAACATATAAATGATCTTATTGATTCATATCTTCTCCAACAATTGGGATTACCAGAATTCTTTGTCTGTTTTTTTTTTTAACAGTTGAAGTTAATTATTATAAGTTCTTATTGATGTTTTAGTTCCCATGCTATTCTGCATGTTCACATTGTTTTATTATTAAAAAATAAACCAAGAAAAAGTAAAAGAGGATCATGCATTAACAGCGAATAAAAGAATTTCAAAAACCAAAGATTGTGACTTTGCATACGCAAAGGTCCAGAGGAGGGACCTTTGTATAAACCTTTGTATATACAAAGTTTAACTTTGTATATGCAAGATCCAGAGGAGGGGTTCTGAGAGGTAGGTAGAGAATCCTAGACCTGGGAAAGACCTCAAAGGCTTCTAAGAAATGCCTGGAAGGGAAGGTCAGAAAATCTTGAAATACAATGTTCTACTAGTGCACTGTACACAACCCATTCCTTTCCTTCTCAGATGCATCTGCTCTGAGATGCAGCCAGTCTAAGGCTGATCACATCTAAGAACATCCTTCAGTCACCTGAAGGAAAGATGATGAAAACGCACCTTGCTTTTGCTGTAAGATCTGATGGCAATATCACCTATGTACAAAATAACAACCTCACAGGAACAGTGTAAAAAACTCATTTGAGATTATTTTCCCCCTAGGGTATGGCATCGGTCTCCCACCCAACTCTGCACTGACCTCCAACATATCTGAGCTCATCAGTCAATACAAGTCACACGGGTTTATGGATGTGCTGCATGACAAGTGGTATAAGGTGGTTCCCTGTGGCAAGAGAAGTTTTGCTGTCACTGAGGTATGGTAATACTGCTGATGATATTCCCCCCTTGTACAGCTTTACCTTAAGGAATATGTTACCTGTGCCTCATACTCCAGGCTATTGCATTTACTAGGATGCTCCATGATTCTTGGTTTACTTTTCACTTCACTTGAAAAGTGCTCATTCCTGTAGGAACTTTATAGTAAGCTTGTCTTAGATTTACATGTGATGCTATTTTAATGAGTAAATGTCTAAATTGCTACTTTTTCCCATAACCTGCATTCATAAGTACAAAATAAATGCTGTTCTGCATTACAGTAATAGTATCTGAGAAGGATATTAACAGTGTTTGGTTTAATCATTAATTTCTGGTCATGATGTGTACTTCAAAATATCCTTTGAAAAGTCTACCCAATGCTTAGCTAACTTCTCAATGGTCACTGGAAAAAGATAAATCCTTTGTGGGTTATAAAAATAGAAATTCCTTAACTAGTACTTCTTAGATTATATATCATCTTTTCATTATCACATATTTTAAACAGAAAACAACAAATTCCCTTCTTTTACAGTTGGGAAACTAGTACCCAGAGATATTAAGTGATTTGCCCAAGGTATACAAATAGTCAGAATATACTTCTTTCAATTGTAGTACTCTGCTGTTACAATTTAATTAAAAATAAATCTACAATCTAGAGATTCAATGATTAAAATAGGAGACAGAAAGGTATAATCAGAAGCTGATTAAAAGTCAGACATTTAAGCTCATATTTAAAAAGAGAAGCAAAATAAACTCATACAAGGACAGTCTAACATTGAAAACAAAAAAACCTAAAGCCAAAAATACTGACTTCAAATAGCCTCTAATTTCTAAGTACTCCAACATTTGTATTTCAACACAGAACCTTCTTCTGAACCTGAAACCATATATCTACTTTCCATTTAGCATTTCTACTTGAATAACCTATAGCATCTCAAATTTAACTTGTCAAAAGCTGAACTTCTGATCTTCCTTTCTAACTCTTTTCCTCCTGTACTTCATGTCTTGGTAATGGCACCTCTGGCCATCTAGTTACTCATTCCAGAAAATGGCAGGAATCTTTAATGCCTCCCATGTTTCACCTTCTGCATCCATCAATAGGCTATATATTGTCTTCTATAACATATCCCTCAGATATGCCCATTTATTGTCATCTCCACTGTCATCTCTCTAGTCCAAGCCATCATTGCTTCCCCAGGACACTGCAAAAGTCTCCTAACTTGCCTCTGTTTTCACTCCTATCTCCCTCCAATCTGTTTTCCACTTGGCAGATCATTCTTCTGCCTAGAATCCCTGAAATGCCTCCCTTGTTAATAAGGACAAAATCTGAAATGCTGGCATGGCTTACAATGCCCTGTGTCACCAGCCCTAGCCTATCTCTCAGCCTCATCTCATGCCACTTTCCTCCTGGCTCATGACAGCCTCACCACTGTGGGCATTTTAGATGAAGACACATTAGCAGCTTCCCCACCTCAGGAAGGTGCTGCACATGCTGTTGCCTCCTCTTCCTCAAATACTCTTCCCTCTGCCATTTGTTCAGCTAAAGCCTTCACATTATCAATTCCCAGCTAAAATCTCCCTTCTTTGAACATATATTTGCACTCTCATATTTACCAAAGCACTATTCACAATAGCCAAGATTTAGAATCAACCTAACTACCCATCAACAGATGAATGGATGAAGAAATTATGGTACATGTATTCGATGGAATATTACATAGTCATGAAAAAGAATGAAATCCTGCCATTTGCAACATGGATGGAACTAATAAACATTATGTTAAGTGAGATAAGCCAAGCCAGAAAGACAAATCTCACACATTCTTACATATGTGGGAGCTAAATATTAAAAACAACTATAATTTCATGGAGACAGAGAGTAATATAATAGTCATCAGGGGCTGGAAAGAGTATTGGGGGGTGGAGAATAAAGTAAGGATAGGTAATGGGTACAAAAATACAGTTAGATAGTTATGCAGAATGAATAATATTTGATAGCACTACAAAGTGACTATAATCAAGAGTAAGTTAAGGTACACTTTAAAATAACTATAAGAGTAGAATGGGAATGTTCCTAACACAAAGAAATGATAAATGCCTGAGGGGATGGATACCCTGATTACCCTGATTTGATTAATATACATTGTATGCCTGTATCAAAACATAGCACGTACTCTATAATTATACAACTATTATGTACCCATAATAATTAAAAATAAAATATTTTTAAATACAATAATAAAAATAAAATCTCCCTTTTTCAGACCTTGATAATCTTTGACCAATAGGAATCATATCTCCCTTCATCTCATATTATATTTCACATTACTTCATTGTACTTGTCATAATTTACAAATTTCACTATTTTACATGCATGCATTTAATCAGATTATTATTTTTTGGTGTGTTCCCTCTTCATTAAATTGTAAGAGCTCTGGGGGGGATGGGCAAAGACTTTGTTTACAATTATATTTGCAATATCTCGTGTATAGTAGACATTCAATAAGTATGGAATAAATGAATCAGAGAAACTAAACAACATACCAGAGAAGAAGGTAGAGACCAAGGTAAGAACACAAATCAGAAGTGACATTTGTAGCATCCTGAGATGAATAGGTCCCCCCACCCCAGTTAATGTCTATCCAGAACTTCAGAATGTGACCTTAATTGGAAATAGGGTCTTTGAAAACATGGTTAATTAAGTGAAAATAAGGCCATGCTATATCTGGGTGTTACCCAAGTCCAGTAACTTGTATCCTTATAAGGTGGCCATGTGAAAAGAGAAAATAAGGCCATATGACTGGAATATGCAACTGCCAGCCAAAGAATGCCAAAGATTGCCAGAAACTAAGCCAACATAAAGTAGAGGTCTCGCGGAGCCTTCAGAAAGAATCGGCCCTGCAGACATTTTTTATTTAAGGTTTTTGGCCTCCCAAACTGTTAGAGAATGAATTTCTATTGTTTTAAGCCATCTACTTTGTAGTATTTGTTACAGAATTCCTAGAAACTAATACAGATAGCTGGATAATGAAAATAGATAATAGAAAGACAGACAGATAGATAGACGATAGGTAGATAGATTAATAATGAAAAGATGATATATAGGTAGATGATTGAATGACAGATGATAGATAAATAAAACTGATAAGATTAACTCCAGCCAGAAGCTGAGGCGAGCTGGCCAGTGCTTCTGGCAATTAAGTTTACCTCTGATCTTCCTGGCAGCCATGATATGAAGATGGTTTAGAAAGCTTTTTTATGGGAAAAAAACAGGAAGTGAACCTGTCTTTAATTCTGAACTCTAAAATAATTCTTTTTTTAAAAAATGACACTGAATAACAGAGCTGAAATGTCTACAAGATGCAAAAGTATTTTTCCTCTGGCTAATTCTTTTATTGATGCTTCATAAAAGTTGAGGGCATAATGTTAGATGTGATTCAATGAAAGCCTTTTTATTAACCTACTCAATCCACCTATGAAAACTTAGGCCACCCAGAAGAACAAACTTGCTCATCCAACAATATTACTGAGCACCCATTATGTGCCAGATCATTCTAGATACATTGGATATACCATTGAAAAAGAGACAAAGAGAAGTTTGCATTCTAGCAGGAGGAAACATACACAGTGGACATGACACATAAGTAAATTAGAGAGCTTGTTACAAGGTGAGAAGCAGAATAAAGGTGGTGACAGCAGCCATGCAAGTCCTCGCTGAGAAGATGATCATTGAGCAAAGATATGAGGGAGGCCCAGAGGAAAATGGAGACTTAGGGAACTAGCACATTCTGCTGTGTACCACGTGATCAAAACTGGACCGGAGACATTTATGCATTGATTTTCACTATAACTTTGTAAGGTAGACATTTTTAATCTTTATTTGGAAAAATTTCCGAAAGGAAATAAACTTAAACTTACACTGGTCATCTGAGTTAATTCAACCAAGGAAGCAAACAAACCAGTTGTTTAAACTGTGTGTTCAAGCCAAAATCTCAGTGATTCAAAATAGACAGCACAAGGTGAGACGAAAAGAACCTCACAATTGTGTACCCAAAGCCAGCAATGCTGGATGATTTTCACTTCCCTAATCACACACAGGCCTCAAGGCTGTTGCCATTTCAGAGGATCATCAGACCAAGATGTCAGCTGAAGGGACCACCTGATTCTGTGACCAAACCTCTGAGGGTACACAGCTGTGCAGGCTCAGAACCTAAGTCCACCTGGGCACACCGAGGGGAACATACATTTGGAGACTTAAACAACTGCTAGCCTTGCCCCAAAACTTTGCACCAAAAGATGCTAGTCCACCAAAATCCTCCAGCAGGCAGTGGAACTTTCCTGCCCCTTATGGCCTCGTATAAAAAGAAGTTTCCAACTGCTCTCAGCGCAGAGGCCATCTTCATCTCTGACCAGTAGCTTTCTCTTCTATCCCTTTCATTAAACTTGGCCTGAACCTCTTCAAAAAAAAAATAATATTTTTTATATATTATTAATATATAATAATAATAATAACTGCTATAATAATAATAATAACTGCTATAAAAAATAATAATATTTTTATATATTATTAATATATAATAATAATAACTGCTATAATAATAATAATAACTGCTATAATAATAATAATAATAACAACTGCTAACATGAACTTATGCCAGATGTAGTCCAATATAAAAGTATCTAATACAAAAACATGATAAATTTCAAGGCATGCCTTTCTTGATTTGAATCCTAGCTCTATCAATCATTAGCTGAATGACTTAACTGCTCTCAGGCCTCGAGTTTCCTCATCTGTGAATAGATATAATAAAACCTGCCTTGCAATTTAGTTCTGAGAATAAGAGATCATTTAAGGAAGCACCCAATAAGAAACTTGGTATAGTACATAGTAAATAAGAGCAGTACTAATTCTTCCTCTCCTTCCTCAGTATATCTTCCTGTGGCTTATTTTAAAATGAGAAGCCCTCCATTAGATTTTTTGTATTTCATTGGCCAAAATTATGTCTATGGCCCACCACATCTAAGCCAATTAATGAAAGGGAGTAGTATCACCATGATGGATTAGGCCTATCATGACTCACCCCCTGGGACTGGTGATAGCATAGTCACCTTGAAACACAAAGTTATACAAAGAAGTGTGATTCCCTTAGGAAGAAGGAGGTGAAGGAATGGATGTTGAACAGGCAACCGGTCACTTCTCCGCCACTCTGTAGACTTAGCAAGTCACTTCCTTTCTCATCTCACCTGCTGCCAACCATCTATACCGTGAGGTATTTGGCTTTAATCATCTGCGATGTTCCTCCCAGCTTTGACACAGTGATTCTGGCTTCCCTTAATATCATTCTGAAATATGAATATTCAGTATTCTATACAGTATAGCCTAAAGGTTAGAAGCATGGATTTTGGAGACAATTCTAGATTTGAATCCCAGCTTTACTAACAATGTGATAACAGGAAAGTTTATTTGACCATTTTGGGCCTCACCTTCTGCAACCTGAGAGATAGTCAATATATATTTTATAAGATTCTGGTAAAAATGAAACTAAATAATGTTTTTCAAATATTGAGCATCTCCAAATACAATAAACACAACGTTACCTATTTTCTTAAGGATTATGAGGTTTCATTGTGTATGCTACAGGGCTATATGGATTTATCAGCAATTTCAAACAAAATTAAGTGTGGATCAAAAAAAGATTTTGAGAAGTAAATAATCAGCAAAATCCATGAACTGTTCAGGTGATACATACAAAACATAGCAAAATTTTTCAATTGTGATTTTATTTTTTTAAGAAACTGGGTCTCACTCTGTCACCCAAGCTGAAGTGCAGTGACTCCTTCATAATTTACAGTAAACTCAAACTCCTGGGCTCAAGCAGTCCTCCTGCCTCAGCCTCCCATGTAGCTGAGAAAATACAGGTGCCTACCACCACATTTGGCTAGTTGGGTTTTTTTTTTAATTTGTACTTGTAAAGATAGAGTTCTCTCTATGTTGCCCGAGTTGGTCTCAAACTCCTGTCCTCCTGTCCTCAATTGATGCTCCCACTTCAGCCTCTAAAAGTGCTGGAATTACAGGGATGAGGCTCCATGCCTGGCCTCAACCATGATTTGTAACAGGTCAAATTTAGGAAAGAGACAGTCACTGAATAAGACTAATATCAGGATCAAGTGTTACTTGTTAAGACAACCTTGGGCTCACATACTAGTTCAGCTGAACTTGGAAGGAGAGAATGAAGGAAATGTGTGTGCTTAATGGCAATTTCGGAGACAGAAATAAAAGAGAATTTTGATAACATCCAAGTGCAAGTGTGTGTAGAGATAGGAGGGTCATCCCCAGCCTCAAGGAATATATGAACATACACATAGCCGTTCTTCTCAGGGAGGGCAGTCTACACAGGGCACATCTTCAGTAACAAACTGTTCTATGATGTTGCTCACCTGTGTGTGTTTAACCAGCCAGCAATGCACATCATGGTGCACTGATGGGCAGATTGTCTTGAACAACCTAAGACAGATTTGAGAAACCATCAGAATCTAAAGATAGAGCATGATTAAATGGAAGCAATCTTTGCCTCACTGGCTGAGCTTTGTTTCCTCTGCAAAGAGATCTCTGCCTCCTGGATTTCCCATTGCTCAATACATGAATACACTGAGTCTCTACCTGCTTTTGAATTTTTTTAACTTTCTTCCAGGAAGGATCAGAAAAATAAAGCATAGTCCTATGGTCCTCAAACTGCGGCCTGCGGGCCACATGAGACAGTGTGATTGTATTTGCTTGCGTTTTGTTTTTTTACTTCAAAATAAGATGTGTGCAGTATGCATAGGAATTTCGTCACAGTTTTTTTTGTAAACTATAGCCTGGCCCTCCAACGGTCTGAGGGACAGTGAACTGGCCCCCTGTTTAAAAGTTTGAGGACCCCTGGACGCTGCTTGCCATTCCGTTTGCCTCAAATGTCATACACTGCTGGGTTGCGTTCATGGACGTGGAGAAACCAGGATTGGCTTTGAAATCAGGCAAGCCATCTTGGAAGGCATCCTGTACCACCAGCTTGTTTTTGGCAAATCATTTAATTCATCTCAGCCTCAGCATCTTCATCTCTTTGGGGGCTCCTATGAGGAGTAAGTAAATCACAGTGTAGTAAACATGGCCCTCCCCTCCCCCCTGCCTAGGGGTGGGGTGCAGGGGCTCAGGACAAAAGAAGCAGGTGGACTCTGGATGGTTCCTCTCCCACAGGGGCTCCTGATCCTTGAGGAATCCATTCCTTGGTTTATTTCTGACCTTACTTTACATTTTGCAAGTGACAGTCTTAGTCTCTGTCTATTGCCACAGAGCAATTAAACACCCTCTTTCACTCTGAAAAAATACTCTAGTCTGGATAATTATATGGTCACTGAGTGATAAAACATGAAAGGTGATTTTTCCCCCGTTTCTGGCAGTTGGATATTAATACCTGGCCACCTGTGAGAACCTTGCTTTGCAACCCCAGAGCTGTTGAGCTGCAGTTCCTCTGAAAGATAAACTCATTTTTTTAAATTCCAAGGCTTTATCTGTTCCCCAGAGTCACCTAAGAAAGTGCAGGTCCAATTCTGCAGACCAGACTCTGGCAATTTTTGAAGAGAAATTTGAAATTGACTTCAGATGTTTCCCCCACAATCCTTCTGGCACACCTGTGCCTCTGCCCACGGTGGACTCATTGTTGAACAATTCCACTGAGGACAACGTATGGCAGGGTGTAAATTTCCTTCATTTTTCTTTTGACTCAGCAGAAAAAAAGAAAATGTAATTTTTTTCCAAGTCCCCAAGTGAATTTAAGAGCTCCAGGGAAATAGTCTTATGAAATCTCTTATTCACCAACCTGGAAAGCAAGGCAGCAGATCACAGTTTAGCAAGCTCCAGAATTCTTCAAGGAATTATTAAGATTTATGATGATACCTCTCTTTGCAAATCTCCTTTAAATAATGGTTTGAATAATGCACCTTTTAACCAAATGAGACTAGTCAAGAAGGAAACAGTGACCTTGGTAGGAACAGATAGCACGCTCCAATAGTCAGAGGAGAATTTTAAAGAAGTTATTTGCAAAGGTACGCTTTAAAGACACCAACAGAGATAGTGTGGTTTCCCAGGGTGGGTAATGTGAGGCAGCCATTACTCCATCGAGGCTCAAAGGAAAAATGAAGACAGCCATTTCCAGAACCCAGGGGGTTGAGAGAAGGCTTTCTAAGAGCTGTGGCCATTTGGTTAGGAGTACACCCTCTCCACGGTGATCCAGTCAGAACACAGCCAGGGAATAAATATCCAACCTCAACCTCCTACCATCCTCACATCTACCACTACCTTAGGTCAAGGGAGCCTGTCCATGTGGTCCAGGGAACTTCGTTTTCCAGGACACAAGGCAGGATGAAGGAAGGTAGATCTGGAAGGGCAGGAGGAAGTCCAGCACTGACCCTTGTGGGCCAGCCAGTAAAGGTGTGCAGCCTGACCACCTGAGGGTGTGCAGACTCTGCACCTTCAGACAGGGATATAGCCTGGAGAGAGACAGAGGACAGAGGAGCACAGCCAAATCCTCTGGGATGACCCTGGCCTTGGGAGTGAGACCACAGTGGTTTCACCATTACAGTGAAGAAGCAGCTCTATGTCCTTGACAAAATTACTTAGCCTCTCTGAACCTCAGTTTCCTGTGTACCTTGCTGGGTTGTTACAAGGTTTCTGAGTGAATCCAGGGTCTCCTCCTGTTGCCATTAAGTACTAAGGGAGACTAGTAAGTATTAAGCTAGAAGCCAGACACGGGAGTGCTAGGAGCTTGCTCCCTGGACTCCACAGGCCTCGACTGCAATGGGGTGGGGAAAAGGCGAAGCATATTTCTAAACAGTCTGGAAGTAAATCAGCAAACTTTCCAGGTGGTTTAATTATGAAGGAACGTGCTCAAGAGGAAACATTGCCGTATTCCTGGACTTGTCTCATCCCTCACCTCACCCTGCTCCTGAAGGCCAGCCCCAACCTGACCCATAGTCCCTTCCTGACCTTCCGAACCTCAGTCTTTCCCCCAAGGGATGGGGCCACGTGGTAGAGATGGAGCAAGGGTGTCAGTCCAGCTCACAGCGAGGTCGTTTTCAAGGTGCACATTTTAAATGGTTTATTTTTCAGAGTGCTGTATTGGTGCAAAAACGTAAAAATAGCCATGGTATAAAAACATCCATATGAAAAAGGCACATCAAAATGTCATGAACACAAATTACTTAACCACTCTTTGAGTTCCCCTCTCTGCATAATAGAAGTGGCATTTTGTGTTTCTGGCTTGGCATGAGGAATAGAGCTAATGTTCATGAAATTGCCTGACATGTAGTAGATGCCGAATGGATGGTCTTTGTCCTGACTCTGCCAAAACCAGTTGTGGGACCCTTAGAAAATCACTTTACTTCTCTAAATGTGTTTCCTTGCCATAAAGCTGTGATTCTCAAAGGGCTCTATGTAGAGTCATCTTAGCCTACCTCATTGAAGATACAGGTGCAGGGACACAGACAGACAGCAACTGACCTCCAGCCTAGGCTTTCCACCCCCAAGCCTTGATGCCCAAGGACCACCAAAAGGTGTACCCGATATGTTCATATGCATTCAGCTATTAATACTTGTTTGATGAGGAAAATGAATTTCAGCTCTCTCATAGCAAATCCCTTCTTCCCTGTTAAATTGGGGAGAGAGAAAAGGGAAGGTTTGGTCAACTATACATTGAAAACCGAAGGGGATTACATAAGTCACATCAAAAAGTTTCGATGCTGGTCGGTTTTCTTCCCAGTTTATCTTTAATTCATATTAAAAACCCAAAGGGAATTGTTAGGGCAGTAGGTGGTGGGGGTTGAGTTTTCATGCAGTCTTTTCCGCTCTTGACAACTGGGCCACATCTCAATACCCCACGTTCCCTGTTTTATTCCTACCCCTTCTCTTTTCAATTTAAAATGTCACTGCTATGCAACTGAGGAAAGTTATGGTGAGGCGAGGAGAGTTAATGACTGTAGATTGCTCTAAATTGAAAACCTGTGTTATGTCAGGCGTCACCTTGACAGCTGAGTGCTTCCCTTGGAATAGCCTAAGTAATTAAGTTTAATATTTAAGCCAAGCATAAGGTCAGATGGAACCTATCCAGGTAGCACTTTCTGAAAACCTGAAGAAGCACAAAGCCGTACATGTGTCCTTTTTATGACATGGTGTAGAATTACACGTGAAGGAAGAGAAGCCAGTCTCACAAAGGCCTCACCTTTCTCTACCCTGCTACCAAAACAAATTTGTTCATTCATTCATTTATGCATCCATCCATCCATCACAAACATGTGCTGAATTCCCATGTGCCTGGCCGTATTTCAGGTGCAGCCCACGCAGAGCTGAATATAGAGCTCAGAGTCAGGGAGAGACAGGTTGTGATCAAACCCTGTCTCCCACACCATCATGGGGCCAGCAAGAGCAGTGACACAAATGAGGCCCTGATTCAGTCGTGGAAGAGCTAGAAGGAATTGGAGCAGGCTTCCCAGAAGGGGTAGAGGGAGAAGCCTCCAGATAAAGCATTAGCAAGACACTGCCACAAGAAATATAAGTGACAGAACTCGGCCCCGCCCTCCAAAGACACTGCACCCAATCATGCTGGATGGAGGGAACTCCATGCCCTTTTAGTGGTGCCCCTCCCCCAGGGGTTCCAAAATTACAGGTGGCCACCTGCCTTGGCCCACTTGTTACACAGCCACAGCTAGACTCGGAAGTCAACAAAGGCCTTGTATATGGCTTCCCTGTTGCCTCCTCTTTTCTCCTGTCCTCATGAAAGGCTGTCTGGAAAAGCGAAGCATTTCAGCCCTGGAGGTGACATGCCATGGTTTGACTCTCAGCTCCACCACTGTAGCTATGCAAGGCATGCCACTTCTAAAACTTCAGATCTTCCCCCCAAAACCGGGGATAATAACAGGGCCTGCTTGAAAGTGTGAAATATATTTAATGAGACAGTTTATAGAGAACATCTGGCTTAACAAATGCTCCCACCTCCTTCACTGAGAACTATGCACACGGAAAATGTTGAGTGAATAACAAGCACACACAGTGGGTGTGCCCTCTCTCAGACCCAGCTTGGAGAAGGAGTCTCTCATCATTACAAGCGTCTTATGACTTCAACATTGTAAACATTCTTTTATTTATTGCTTACATATGCTTACAGAACTGAAGACTTTTTTACTGGAGAACTTGAGAAATGTGTGTCTGCAAATCTCCTTTACAAAGTGCTAGGTTAACTAGCTTTTATTAGTATCATGTTTTTTTTCTTTCTTCCAGCTCAGCATCTAGGTATAAGTGAGAAAACATGAGAATGTATACAAACCATTAGGCTGCACCTGTAACAGAGCTCTACAGAAACAATAGTAACTATCGTCTTTATTTTTTTTAATTTCAGATTAACATGAGGGTACAGATGATTTGGTTTCAATGTTTGTGTTTGTTAGATAAGGTCCCTGCTGTAGTTCTGCCCCTCACCCAGGAGGTGTGCCACATACCCCTATGCTGTGCCCCTTAGGTGAGAGCTCACCAATCCCCCTCCCTCCTCCCTTCTCTGCCCCTTCCCCCACTTAAATTGAGTTTTTCTCTGGTGTGGGAGTATATTAGTTCATCCACCAGCTTTGTATTAGTATTGAGTACATTGGATACTTGCTTTTCCATTCTTGTGATATACTAAAGAGAATGTAACTATTGCCTTTAAAAATGGTCAATGGTATTTCAGAGTCAGGCCCCGTAGGCAAGGCTGGGACCTACAATTCTCTAGTTTGCTTTCGTCTTGCGGGGCATCATCACAAAGTTAGGGCTGCTTCTCTGTTGCTGTCTGGATACTGCACCTATAAATGACAGAAGTTTGAATTCTGTCACAGGGAAAACCAATTCCAGCGTGTCCCCTTCATCCTTGCTGATGACCAAGTCAGCTGATCCCATAGGATAAGGGAGCTCTTTTACATTCCAGAGATACTTGGGCATAAATTACATCCAAGACTACATACTGTTAAAATAGTTCGTTCTTTCCTCCTGGTTAAATGCAATGAGCTTATGAATATTCATGAATGGTATTTACTATGCAACTGAAAGGTATGAAGAGTGCTCCAACTGATTAGGGCTATTGTAAGAGGCAGTCTTCCATTTTTTTTAGACTTCCAGGCACCAAAATCTGTAGGAGGTCACATGAAATGAGCCTCCTCCCTCATCTCTGTTCTGCGCGCAGAGTAGCAGCCGACAGGTTCTGAAGGGATTTTGGCTTCAGAAAACATAGACAGCGTGGGAATGTGTGACGATCGCCATCTAGCGGCTCTAGTGTGAGGTGCTACAAAACATGGGGAAAGCAATCTTTGTTCCTCCCAAAGAACATAAACCAAGGGTAAAAGTGTGGGAAACGGCCCTGACATTTCCTCCGATTCATCTGAAGACACTTCTTTCCACCAGCTGTAGAAGCTGGTGGAATTACAGGACATGTTGAATGAGAAGGCAGCTTCCCCGGGAAGCTGGGGAGCCCTTACGGGGGGTGCCTTTCTCCTCGTACAACACAGGCGGCCTCCCCCAACATGGAAGCCAAGGCACACATCCTGGGAGCCCCTCGTTGGTCCCCTCTGTCCATCCCATCCAATAAGATTTCTGGCCTAGTGTTACGGGTTCAGTTGCATCCCCCAAAAAAGATGTTGAGGTCCCGAGTCCTCATCCCCATTTCCTCAGAATGTGGTCATTACGGATATGATTGGTTAGACTAAGATACAGTCACACTAGAGCAGGGTGGGCCCTGAGTCCAATCTGACTGGTGTCCTGGTCAACAGTATTGACAACTACCAGCCAGATGCAGTGGCGAACACCTGTAGTACCACCTACTTGGGAGGCTAAGGTGGGAGAATTGCTTTAGCTCAGGAGTCTGAATCCAGCCTGAGCAACATAGCCAGATCCCACCCCGGAATTATGTTCACCTGTGGTTTTAACGAGAGTAAAGGCAAAGAAAACAGTTAAAAAAAAAAAAAAAAAAAAAAAAGAAGAAGAAGAAGACAACCACCACCCCAAGACAGACACGCAGGGAAAACATCACCAGTGATGATGAAGACAGAGGCTGGATTTATGCTGCTACAAGCCCGGTAACGCTGCAGGTCACCAGCACACCACGGGCACTAGGAAGCAGCAAGGAAGGGTTGGCCTGCGGGTTTCAGATGGAGCATGTCCCCGCCAACTTCTTGATTTCAAACTCCTAACCCCCAGAACTGGGAGACAATGTCTGTTCTTCAAGACACCTAGTCTGTGGTGCTTTGTTACAACAGCCCTACCCAATTAATACACCCAGCTTTTCACTACTAGTGCTCTGTCATCCCAGCTCAGGCCCTTGTCGTCCAGAAAAGCCTGCGGAGTTGTCACAGCTGTCATCTAGCTACTCTCGCAGATCTCCTGGCCTCTTCAATCTTCCCTGCACAGTGCCAGACTCATCTCTCCAGAATACGATTCTGATGAAGTCACTCTTCTGATTAAATCCTGTGCTTTCCCTATCAAACAGAAGCCAGTGTTGAAGCCAAATATTCAAAAGCCTCCTTGATCTAGTCCCTTTCAGCTCAGCTTCTGAGACTTTGCTCAAATACTTCAACCACAATAATGAACTTGCTGATACCCACACCTACCTTATTCCCACATCTGGTGATGACGGTACTTGTTCCCTTTGTTACCCTCCGTAGCAAACATTTCTTGCACAAAAAGAAAAAAATATGTATCTTTCTCTATAAGTTTCAAGCAAGAAATAATTTCTCAGTTTTCTGAGTTCTCACAGGTCTTTGCCTTTACCAATCCAGTGACATCTTTTGTATTCTATCTTGTGCTGTTATTAATTATAACTCTATAATTTAAGAATAATTTAGATGCACTTACTACACTCTATAAGCAGTCAGTGAGTTTTCTGAGGACAAACCATCTCCAAATGCCCTTGGTGCTTTACATGCCAAAACATGACTGAATAAATGATGCCCTGTGAGGAATTACTCTGTAATATTGCCCTTTCTGTGGTGTCTGGGGAATGGCAAGACTTTCCACTTCAGTCATACCGTGCTCTTCCTACCTTGACCTCCCTTCTCCAATCACACTGACTTTCTTCAAGGAAGTTCCTCCTACTTGTTCTGTTTCTACTGCCTCGGTGCCTTTGCACATGGAGTTCTTTTTGCCTAGAACACTCATCCCTTCCAAGAATCTAGTTAACTCCTTTTACTCCTTGATACTGGAGTTCAATCATCACTTCCCCACTAAAGGTTTCTTGTTGTGCAACCTCTCTGGACACCATACACCTCTCATCTGATTAATGCTCAAGGCAGGTGTTCCTTTACATGTCTATCTTCCCTACAAAACTATAAGCTCCATGAGAACAGGGACAGCAGGGAAAATATCCACTTTAGGTCGCTATTGTATTCCCTTCACATAGTCCATTCTTGATAAACATTTACTGAGAAATCAAATGAAGAGTTGGGTACATATGTGAACAGTCCATTAGAATTTTTTAGTCAAGCCTAAAGTAGCCAATAATTGTAACCTCTACCACTTCTGTGTTTACTATGTGCTGGGTGTTGACCCCAGATCTCCCTGTGTTCTATCTCATTCAATCCTGAAAATTATGCTATGAGTTAGCAATAGTTGCCCCCGGTGAGTGAACGGCGAATAACTCACACGAGTAACTCTGCCCAAGGACATGGAGTTTGTTAAATGGCAAAACTTTGATTTAAAACCACATACCCCCAAACTCCTATTAAACGTCATCCTAGTTCTACAAAAGAAAACCAAGTATGTTATTCCTAATCCTTTTGAATATTCATGATAAACATTAAAACACTGACAGCCATACTGCTTCTTAAACTGTAGATTTCTAAATGGCAGAATTATCTTTCTCAAAGGGACTGTGCCTTACTCGTCATAGAAAATACCATCCCCTGGCATGTGAGCCTGGCACACAGGAGGCGTTCAATACATACTTGCCAAATGAATTTAAACTTGAAATAAGGTTCTTCATGTCCAGAAAAGATAAAATGCATCTAGCTAAAGTCAAATTCTGCTTCATAGAAAGCAAATAACCCAGTAGGAAAGGGAAAAGAGAGGAGGGTACAAACCTCATGGAGCACCTATTATGCGCCAGCACTATTTTAGATGCTTTTGTGTATTTTTCATTTTAGATATTATCTCACATATCCCTACAATAAACTATGACAGCATTATATCTTTCCTGCTCTGCAGAGAAGAAATCTAATGTTCAGAAGCAGGTTAAACACAAGGCTGTGTGGTTCCACAGGTGACACTGGGGCCAATGTCAACACAGTTAGATGTTAAATCTGGTGACCAGCAACACTACTGAAAGGTGAGAGAGTCCAGCCAAAGGTCCAGGACCACCTTCACAGCTTCTCGAATAATCTTGCTGAGGAACCCTGTCTTCTGACTGGCTTAAAAGATGAAGCTTTACCTAAGCCTCCATTTCATCACTTCCATTTCTGTCCACTTTATTTTCCAACGTCGGTTATTTTCTGCACGTGACCAAAGCTCATAGTTCTGAAAACCTTTGAGGAAAAAAGACATGACTTGCTGAAATAGAAGTGCTGTCAGGCTCCCAGTTTCTTCCAAAACAATCAGTCAACACTTTTAATTGACTTACTGCAGTGAATGTCCTGCAGTCCACATCAATCCACAGTGATAAATGGAAAGGGTAACAAATCATGTTTTTCATGGAAATGACTGGGAAGATGGCCAGAGAAAATTGAAACAATGGCATTTAGTCTATAATAATGCTGAACTGCAAAGTTTATGAAATGTGGAACAATGGGAACTCAACTTCACATCGACTAAACTCCAGTTCTAGCATAATGTTCCAATCGTCTACAAAGCAAGAGTAAAACGATTCTGCTTGTACACTTGAATCATTTCCGTGAAGTGGTACTATCATCTTGGTATGATCTGTCCAACCATTCAATTAATTAACTCTTGCGGCAAAATATCCCCTATTCCATAACATTTCTACATATACTACCTCATCTGACTCTCACAATAGCCACATGCAATAGATAAATTATTGCTATTTTACAGATGAGAACACAGCAACGGGCTCTCTAGGGGCTCACAGGTAATCAGGGAAGACCTGAGACTGGAACCAGGTCTATTTATAACAACTGCACCTTCTCCACTACCCTTGCTGCCTCCTAGTAAAACACTCACATAGAAGAATACAGCTTACTAATAAAAGTAAGCTTTCTAAATAATGACTCTCAAGGAATTACTCAGAAGAGTGTCCTGAGTCTTGGTAGGCCAGGGATGTCAGTTGCTACTTTTCTCAAGCCTGGGATGGAAAGTCTGCCGTCAGTTCTCAGAGAGCTTGGGGGAAGCCAGAATTAATGCTGGGAAGGTACTTAGAGTATGGCGTGGCATACCGTAACAAATACACAAGGAGTGTTCGGTAAACGGACATACACATACTTAAATGTCCAGGGCAAGGAGGTAGTCTTTCTTTAAGACTTATAGCAGGGCAAATAATAATAAAATTGGTTATAACAATAATGACAATGATGTATCAGATGGGCTAACATCAGCTTTAATCCTTATAAAATTGTTCAAAATATGTATTATTAGCCCCATTTGTTCAGATGGGAAAACTGACATCAAGCAACTTGTGCGAAGTTCTACTGCTACACTTAATATTTGAGGTGAGGGGTGGTGTCTCACACCTGTAATCCTAGCGCTCTGGGAGGTCAAGGTGAGTGGGTTGCCTGAGCTGAGGAGTTGAAGACTAGCCTGAGCAAAGGGAGAGCATGTCTCCTCTAAAAGTAGAAAAACCAGCCAGGTGTTGTAGTGGGCACCTGTAGTCCCAGCTACACAGAGGTTGAGGCAAGAGGGTCACTCAAACCCCAGAGTTTAAGATTGCTGAGAGCTATGACATGGTATTCTACCCAGAGTGACAGAGTGAGACAGTCTCAAAAAAATAAAATAAATAAAACTTTTTTAAAACTTAAAAAAAAGGGTGGGGCTCAGCACCTGTAGTTCAGCACTAAGGCGCCAGACACATACACCAGAGCTGGTGGGTTCAAATCCAGCCTGGGCCTGCCAAACAACAACAACTACAACCAAACAATAGCTGGGCATTGTGGAGGGTGCCTGTAGTCTCTGCTCCTTGGGAGGCTAAGGCAAGAGAATTGCTTCAGCCCAAGAGTCTGAGGTTGCTTTGAGCTGTGCCACCATGGCACTCTACCAAGGGCAATATAGTGAGACTCTGTCTCAAAAAAGAAACTTTAAAAATGGTTCGGCACCCATAGCACAGTGCTTACGGTGCCAGCCACATACACTCAAGCTGGCAGGTTCAAATCCAGCCCAGGCCAGCTAAACAACAATGACAACTGCAACAACAAAAAACAGCCATCTGACAAAGGTTTAATAACCAGAATCCACAATCAAATGTATAAGCAAGAAAAGAACAAGTGATCCCATCGCAGGCTGGGCAAGGGACTTGAAGAGAAAGTTCTCTGAAGAAGACAGGTGCACAGCCTACAGTCATATGAAAAAAGGCTCATCATCTTTAATCATCAGAGAAATGCAAATCAAAACTACTTTGAGATATCATCTAACTCCAGTAAGATTAGCCCATATCACAAAATCCCAAGACCAAAGATGTTGGCGTGTATGTGGAGAAAAGGGAACAGTTCTACACAGCTGGTGGGAACGCAAATTAATACATTCCTTTTGGAAAGATGTTTGGAGAATACTTAAAGATCTAAAAATAGATCTGCCATTCAATCCTATAATTCCTCTACTAGGCATATACCCAGAAGACCAAAAATCACATCATAACAAAGATACTTGTACCAGAATGTTTATTGCAGCCCAATTCATAATTGCTAAGTCATGGAAAAAGCCGACGTGCCCATCAATCCATGAATGGATTAATAAATTGTGGTATATGTACACCATGGAATATTATGCAGCCTTAAAGAAAGATGGAGACTTTACCTCTTTCATGTTTACATGGATGAAGCTGGATACTTTTTAGTAAAGTATCTCAAGAATGGAAGAAAAAGTATCCAATGTACTCAGCCCTACTATGAAACTAATTTATGGCTTTCACATGAAAGCTATAACCCAGTTATAACCTAAGAATAGAAGGAAGGGCGAGAAGGAGGAGAGGGAGGGGGGAGGATGGGTGGAGGGAAGATGATTGGTGGGATTACACCTGCAGTGCATCTAACAAGGGTACATGTGAAACTTAGTGAATGTAGAATATAAATGTCTTAACACAATAACTAAGAAAATGCCAGGAAGGCTATGTTAACCAGTAATGTGTAATGAAAATGTGTCAAATGGTCTATAAAACCAGTGTATGGTGCCCCATGATCGTGTTAATGTACACAGCTATGATTTAATAATAAAAAAATTGAATTAAATTAAATTAAAAAAAATAGATTTCAGCAAAGGACAGTTTTTCCTGGAGGCTCCAGAGAAATATTAGTTTCCTTGCCTTTGCCACCTGCCTGCATTCTTTGGCTTGTCGCCCCTTCCTCTTTCTTCTTATAATATTGACCCTTTTGATTATATTGGTCCCGCCTCAATATTTACAGATAATCTCCCTATCTAAAAATTCTTAAATTTATCACAGCAGCAAAGTCTTTTTTATCAAGTAACATTTATACCTTCTGGGGAGCAGAATGTGGACATCTGTACAGGGCCATTGTTCAACTATTACACTTCATAATCATCAGTAATGTCTCAAAATTTGAAATGGATAAGAGGTGTTTTGGTGAGACTTTCTATTGGGGCTTTAGGATATGCATGTTAATTTATATTCTGGGTATTTGTGAGACAGGAAACTATCATGGTATTGGGTTTATTTTTTTTTTTTTTTTTAATTAAAAGGGAAAGAGTCTTAGATATGTAAATACTATTGATATTGGGTGGACAGGACAGGACAGGACAACCAAATCATTGTCAATAGTCTAAAAGTCTAAAAAATGGGGCTGAATGTCAGCCAGGGTGTCCTCTAGTGCTAAGAAAGATGTCTAAAGTTTGGTCAGCTGTGCTGACCTGTGCATCCTCTCTTTGATTAGGAAGGTCTCAGTTAGGGGTTAGACAGCAGCAAGTTGCCAGCAGACTCCATCATAAGAGGTAATGTCACTACCATTCAATGTGCACAAATCCATTTTCTGATCTCTCCATTGGCCATGATGGGCCTCCAAGTAGCCAATGGGTCCAGGAAAGGAGGGACTTCATTTGGTTCCTACCAAGGAACTGAAGATGGGGGAAGCTACGCTCTTCTGTAAGTGAAATAAGCCAGGAGGCCCAGAATTGGCTCTATCCTGTAAATACCATTTTTATGTCAATAAAGATTCTTTTGACACCATGCTAAATCTCTATGAGGTGCTTCTTCAATGCTTCAAGATATAATGGGTGCTGGCTGTGGACAGTCACAGGGTCAGGCATCATGAGAGCCTCCATCCCAGAGAGGCCCAGCATGTGGCTAGAAGTTGTCTATCTAATAATGTCCAGTGGACACTGAACAGGAAGTTTCTTGCCCCCAGGGCAACTTATGGCTATCAAGGCTGTCCAGAGATTCCCGGAAGCTTGAAAGAAAGTTGCTAAAAATCTGGACAGTGAGGAATTCTGTGAGGATGCACTAATGACTGTATTGCAATTTGGGTGGATTTGTAGAGCCTTTTGTTTTAGGGGGCCTTACTCAAAATGAGCCAATTTGTGTGTAACAGTATAAATGAGCTTAAGTAAAACTTGTAAATAAGGAAAGTGCTGCCTCTAGAACCTCAACAGACCTAAAACCGTTCACTTTGTTTTAATATTGAAAATGCAAGATGAACAAGAGCTGCTTCTTGACAGTGTTAGGGACTGGAGCATGGTGCATGTCAAGGGTAACCAAATAATTAGTAGGAATTTTACTGAGGTATTCAGATCTTATACTTCATGTGGGCCAATATCCTAACCCTTTTTATGAGTGTTCCCTTGTATTTTTAGGGCTGGCATGAATATGTTAAATGGTTCTCCATGGAGTAGAATTTCATTAGTCTGATGTCATACTAAAGACATCTTTCTTAGCACTAGAGAAAGTTTCTCATATCCCTGGAGAAAGTTGTATGCGGTTGAATTCTTGCCCACAAAGATAGTGTGCAATGTGGGGCTCATAGGATGCCCTATGTGTGGCTGAGAGTATATTATATCCCTTCAAAGATGAAGACAATCTTTGTGGAGAGGTTGTTCAAATAAGTACTGAATGAAACATATTAGCCAAATCTACAACAGCAAAATACTGTATTTTTCGGTTACAAATTGAATGTAGTCAGTAATTTCAATAATATACATATTAGATCTAGGGGCCTCAATCATGATGATATCATAGCATTAAGCTTGTGGTAATCCACTGTTGGGCTTGAGCACTGGTCAAATCCAGCTATTAAAGGAGAAGACAGTAGGAACAATTGCCCCTTCCTTCAGGAGATCTCTTATGATGAGTCTTAATTCCTATAGTTCTTGTTTTAGTAGAAAATAGCCCATTTTAACTATTTTAAATGAGTGAAGGAGCAACAGGGAAGGGTCTATGGAGTTCCATTTTGTCGGTTTGATTGTGCCAAAGACTTGATTTTATTTCAGTGTATTATTCATTGGGTCAAACCATCCATGCCCACTATGAGATATTTCAAGGCAATGGGCACCACAGCCATGGGGAATTGAGGCAAGATACTAGTTCTAATGGTTAAGGCAAATCTTAACTGTTTGCCTTCTCTTTTAAAACTAGTAGTACACCTGCAAGTATAAAGGGTATCTTGTTTAAATTTAATGCAACTCCCAGATATAACTGCAATTTGAACCCTGATCAATTAAGGCCATGAGAGTTTGCCAGTTGGTATATATCAAAGGATAGTAAAGCTAATTTAAAACCTGTGTCATAGAGATGCAAAAATCAGTTAGCATCCTTTTTATCTGTTTCACTTTTTGTTTCTTTTGCCTGTTTTTGTTCTGCTTTGTTTTGGCAGTTACTGGATATACTTTGTGAGAGAGGGAGGGTCCTCCCCATTCTACTCACGTTTACAAATTTCTTCCTCCAGAGAGAAATAAGTCAGTATCATCATGAGCCTCCTCCGGGGTAATTATTGCTTTCCTGGGTTTACGAAAGATGGGTTTGAAGTGAGCCCTTGCATTGTTAAGTTGCAGCACTCAACTGGACCCAGCCATTGTCCGTTTCAGTTTTACAGTTGTTCAATATGGCAATGGTATCTTCGGGCCCTTTAAATGGCATGGGTAAAGCATTTGGGGATACTTTTCATAAGACTCTTTACCATGGATGAAGTCCCCTAAAACCCTGAGGATCACAATTGTTTTTTTCTTTATAACAGAGTCATAAGCAGCAACAACAGAAGCAGCATTCTGTACAGTCCCAGGAAGCTATCGGCTTTCTTGGAGTATAGACCCCAGCATTCCATACAGTGACTACTCTTCCTCATATGAGTGTCACTTACTGAACCCACAGACTAAAGAGAGTATAGACTTTCTCCTGAGATGTCTATATAACAGGGCCAATGCCTGCTTAAGACACACAACCAACCATCATAGGGTAATAGCTATTCCCTAGCCTAGTGTCTGTCACTGCTTATGTTGAAATCCAGGCACACAATTCAATCCAAGACTCATGCAGAGGTCTGAGCCAAGGTGCCTGGCCCAGGCCCACTATAAGGAAGGCCCCAATTTCACACTCCTGTCCCTAAGCGCCAATTATCAAAACTTCCAGCTTAGGTCAGTAAAATCTGTAACAGAGGCTCAGTAGGAGCTGACAAATGTAGCATAAAGTCACAGCTCAAAGCACATGCCAGCAAGCAAGCAGCAGCTGGACGTGCATGCTCACCAGCAGGCAGCAGAGCCAGTTAGCAAGTCAAAAGCAAGAGAAGAACTGAGATGACAGTGATGAAGGTCGTGGCCTAGACCATCCTGCTCACAGCACTAATAATTTTGCGGTTGCTTTTAGACAGCAGTATCAACTCCTCCACCCAAAATTGGTTCAGATGTTTAGACTGATATAACCCATGCACCAAAAGGGCACGAAAACAAGACTGATTATTCACACAATGTGGTATTCTGAAGGGAGCAGGGCAGAAAACAAGCTGATCTGAAATAGCTTGAGTGAAGGGAATGGTGAGTTTGGATTTTGGTTTTTATTACAGTTAGATAGTTGGGCAAGGGTGACCGTGGCCTCCCACAAACTAGGGCTTGCATGATTGACTTCCTACTGATGTCAATGGAAAGAGCACATGAACTTTCTTCCTGACTTGACCAGATGTGGGGCAAGAAGAGGAGAGAGAGGCATGGAGCTTGAAAGCTCTCAGTGGTCAAATATGAAATTAGATCAAACTCTTTGTTAAACCCAGTTTAAGAACCATGATTTTAAATTAACTGATTTTAAAATCTTTTCTGGTGTATTCAGTAATAAAAAAATTTTTCTTCTATTCTCTGTACCCTGAAATGAGAATTTCTAAGAGATCTTTCCTTTGATTTCCTGAATTTCCAGATAATTTCCTAGTGTCAGGAGCACTGATTCAAACTCTACATATGCAAATATAAATGGTTAGAAAAATAAATGTCTTAAGGTTTCAGAAGAATACAACTCAATGATTTAAAATTTCCAAGATTGATTTATCCTATTCTTACGCTAGAATCAAGAGTAATTAGAAATTGCTTTTGCATTTTTTTCTCAATCAAATATAGATAATTTTTTTGAAAGAAAATGTAGAAACTCATGATTTTTTTTGTGATCCAGAATCGGGATCTAAAAGAAAACAACATTCTGAAAGATATAAAGCATTTTGTTGTCATTAAATCAATGACCTGTCTCAGGGGGAAAAAGAAAAAATTTTCCAAATTAAATACATTAGTAAAGACAAGAAAGTTAGTCTGCAAAGAACATGAGTCATGTTTTTATGTGATCACTGACACACAGATGGTTTCTAGCCTAATTGTCCTTTATTCTTTTCTTCCCAGCCAACTTAAAAGATTTCTTCAAGATCAATGGGATCAACTATCTGGCCAATTCAATTTAGTTATTAAGAAGGCAAAAACAATGGATTAACTATACTTTCAATCCAATTGTATTACAGGAGCTGTTTCAGTCAAAGAGACATGGCTATAAATTTTCTTTGAGAGGAAGTCTGGGTGGGAAAACTAAGAGCAGTGTTTGCCAATAAGTGTTGCTTTTCAAACTCGATAACTCTCTCAGATGATTTATCAGTGTTTGAAATCTTTGGGCTATTTTGCAAAGGAAAATGCATTATCACTTTGAAGTTACGTAAAAATGTGTTCAAAGTCACATTTATAAAACTCAATACCAACCTAAAAGCAGGAAGCTCACAGTAGCCCAGCCAATCAATAGCCAATGGCCTTCACCAGCAAGGAAGGCTTGAAGGATCTTCTGCTTTTGTCATTTCAGAGGGTGAGATTTCACATACCACCATTCTGCAGATGTCGGCCTCACGTCTGCCTCTCAGAAAGGAGTGCGACTGTGGTGGGTATTTGACAGGTGTTCACAGAAGTCTCCCAGAGGTGGCATCTGGATTAGTCACCCCTATCTGATGAGAGATACTGGAGATATATAACCCTAGGAGACCAGCGGCTTTGGAAGACACTATTTCAAGGGCTTTCCTATCACTGCTGTGTGGTTTGCAGGCCAGCTCTCATCATGCACAGTCCTCAGGAGTTCAAGCCAGGCCTGAAGTTGGATGCTCCAGGGAAGGCAAAGGAATGTAAACAAGTTCTTCATGCTTCATTTTAAAATTGATGGCAAAATTTTTTAGTGAAACAGCATAGCATTTGACAGGCTTAGTTTGTGACAGTGGCTTCCGAGGAAAAGTCAGCCCCTTAAGATGAAGCAATCCCTGACATTAATCATCCCCTGAAAGTTCACTGGTATTTCATGATTTACCTTGACTAGTCTCACCCCAGGTATAATCTATCAGAAAATACACTTGCATATCTGAATTCATATAAAGAGGCCACTGCTCCCGGTTGGGAAAAAAAATAAAATAAAAATCCTGCAACCAAAAGAAAAAGAGGTGAAAACACCTAAAGTGAGACTTTCAGCAGATAAGCTTCTTCACTATTTCCTGAGCTAGCTCAAGTTTGGCAATCCCTTTCTTGTTCAGTAATAAGCAATAGTTGAGCACCTACTATGTGGAAAATGTGAGACCAGGCTCCACGGGGGATACACTGATGAAACAAAAATGAAGTATATAACACGTGAGAGTCGAGAGGCAACGGGTGAGGATGTGCTCACTAGGTTGCCCATTCAATTCATTAGAAATGAAGAGCCATGGACTCATGGATATATTTTTAAATTAATTGTATTTAATTATGCAGATTAAGGCTTCACTATCTTACTTATTTTGTTGCTAAAGTTACTTCAAATTTGGCCCTTAGAGACTCCTTCAGGTTGGTTTGTTTTCTTTAAATAAGCACCACCACCATCTGTTTTTGAGCATTTCCTTATTTTCTAGCAACATATATAACCATATATCTGTTATTAATCTAATAGTTTTTGTCTAGGTAGAGAGACAGATTCCCGGGGCTTCCTACTGCAGCATCTTTTCAGAATCCTATCACTCTGGCCCCTTTTGTTAACGACTTTTGTTTAGAAACTAGATTCTGGGAGCTAGATATCAGTGTTTCTTGGTTTTTTCAGCAGACAGAACTAGGATACATATGAATATCTTTTAACCCATCCACAGACACGTACCTATATTTTTATCTATCTGTGTGTATGTTAAATGTCATGATCTCTGATGCCTCTGACTCCAGTCTAAAACCACAGCATTCATTTTAGCCTTTCCACTCCCTTATTGATGTCTTTCTTCTCCAACAGAAAGAAACCTAATGTTCGCTATCTACTATCTATTTACTGTTTTAGTCAATTCCAGTATATGCGCAAAGAGGTTTCAAACACATTCTTCCTAGTAAAGTATCACAAGAATGGAAAAGCAACCATCCAACATTCTCAATATTAATAGGAAGCCAGTAAATGGTCTAATACACACCCACAGCAGAGAAAAACTCAATTCAATTCATGGGGGAAGGACAGAGGGGGATTGGTGTGCTCCACTTAATGGGTACAAGGTAAGGTTGCTTGGCACACCTCCTAGAGGTGGGACACAAGTACAACAGGGATTCTACCTAACATGCAAACATTGTAATCTAGTTGTTTATACCCTCACATTAATCTGAAATAAAATTTAAAAAAAAAGAGGTTTCAGTATTTCTAGCGTATGACCTTGTGAAAGAGAATCTACCTGTTTTTACTAATGAGATTACAGGACTCACAGACAGTCCTCTTTGCCTGAGCCTTTAGTTCACTCAAGTAACACTGAGTAAACACTGAATCATGTCTTCCTGTTACTAGGTTGGCTCTTTTCTGGACTGCCCCCTCAATGGGATTATGTCATTCATTCTCAGTACCATATGCTTGTTAGTGTTTGCATTCCACTTTGAGTTCTCCCCACACCCTGGGTAATTGTTGGTTGACTTTTTAAGTATGTGGAATATCATTACAATTCTAAGAGTCAAAAATATATACTTGCAGAAATGTGATTCCCAGCTACTCTCCTCCCATTTTCCTCTTCTTTCTGCCCCTTTTCATCCCAGCTCTTGCAGGTGATCGATCTCTCTGGTTTCTGGCTTATCTTTCCTCATTCTTCTTTGGCTTGTATAAGCAGATAACTGTGGGCTTTCTCATACACATTTCTTTCTTACAGGAAAAGCAGCACACCATAGATGCTCTTTTGGGCTTTGCTTTATTAATAAACAGTATTTTATTTCTCTGACCTTCTGCTTAGGCTTCACACCAAGTTCTATCTTTTTAAAATGTACTCACAATATAGAGTTTGTGGGGATGTTCTCTAACTCCTATTTTCTGTGAAAATGTACTTTGTATGCTTTATTTGTTTATTCTTCTTGTTGCTCTAGGTAGTTTCCACAAGGAAAATCAGAGAAGTTCATAACTAAGCTGTTGCCACATTTGTATTAGAACAAGAAATCCATTTTAATTATAAAATGTTTCCTTAAAAGAAAGCCGAAAGGAGTGATTTTATTATAGAATTTTAAGCAGTGGGTTCCTGATGCAGGAGATATTTGAAACATCAAAGAAGGAAGAGTTGTTATAAAATCAATATTAAAAAAATGAACAAATAAATAAGCCAAGGCCAGTTAATTACTCAGACATTGTCATGTTGCAAATAGATGTGAGTGCCTAGTATGTGGCGTTCATCCTTCTAGTGCCTAGAACTACGTATCACATACATCAGTGATACAAATATCCCTAAAAAAAAAAAAAAAGTATATATATATATATATATATAGACAAAGATATCCAATAAAAACAAAGTTGCTGCTCGTTGAACTTACAATCTATAATTCCCTGTACATGTAAGATATAATACAAAGGACATAAGCATAACAGATCTCTAAAAAATAGACATAGGTCCTATCTTAGAGACATTTGCATTTTTGATAGTAGATAATAGTATGCCTGTCTTGACAGGAGGTAATACACATTCATGAAAAATATGAAGTGGTTTATTCTAAGTTCCAAAGGAAAAGAACTCATTTCTTTATTTTTTCTCCTAAACAGTCATGGAGCACTTACTACATGGCACACAGTCTTCTAGGCACTAGGGATATAGGCAAGAACAATATGCGGGGGGGGGTGGGGGACCCTGCTTTCATGGAGCTTATGATTTTGTGGCAAAAGAAAAGACCATCAATTCTTCCAAAAATAAAGTCAAAACACATCAACCATCAGATAGAGATAAGTACCCTGAAGAAAAATAAGCAGGGAAGAAGGATGGTGGTGTTGGGATGGAAGTGGAGCTGCAAGGTATCAGAAGGTCATTTTGAAAAGCAAAGACCTGAAAGATGTGAAGACTGGGCTATCTGGAGGGAGCATTCCAGGCAGGAGAGCAGCCTGGGAGAAATTGGAAGGGAAAAAAATAACACAGCTTTGTTTCCAGGGAAACCTCATGCAGAAGGCATGAGCTGGCCAGGCTTTGAAATATGGCAGGACTCTAGGGCATGGAGAAAATAGGAAGGGAGCAATGACAGATTAGTAATGGAGCAGAGGCCAGGAGATTCAAATATGTGAACCCCTTTGGTGGTGAAGGAGAGTGTGCATAAGGCCAGAAAAGCAGGTTGGAGACCATTGTGAGGACTTTGAGTGCTGGCCTAAGGAGTAGTTCTTTCCCTGAAGCACTGGAGAAACCACTGATAGAGCCTAAAAGCAGAGTACACAGGAGTGCACATAGTGTGACAGCCCCTGTTCATTTTCAGAAGAAAAAACACACAGACATATGTCAGATGACAAGGAATACACCAGATGATAACATTAGTTACTTGTGGGGGATGGAACTGATGCTCTTTATGCTCTTTATGCTCTTCTACATTTTCCAGATCTTCCATAAATTGTAATTATTACTTTTGAAGCAGGAAAAAGATGAAAGAATAAGCATTGCTATGATGACAAATGAAAAGTTTAACATTGAAATGGCCCAAGGGAGTATTTTAGAAAAACTACATGAATGGTGAAGACAGATGGGAAAGAAGAGGAAGGAGGGTTTCCTCAGGCACAGAACATAGCCCCTTTCTCCTGTAGGGCCAACCCCAGTCCTCTGTTTGAGAGTAAACAAGAGAGACAGCTGTGCGTATGGTGACATTTGCCTATACTTCATCCAGCTATTGGCATAAGTCCTACTTTCTCCTTTTCTAAACAAAGAGGGGGAAACTGCCAAATCACAAAAAGAAAAAAGTCCAAAATCAAGATCCATTAAGATACAGCTCATATGTTTATTCTTTTTACATATTTGGGAGTCACAGCTCAATTCCAACCTAAAAATGATAGGGAAATGAGTGCTCCTTGAGAAGTGAGATGGAAGCTTCACTTCATGAAATTATTCCTCTGGAGATGCCTACAAAAACCATATCTTCTTTCACACAATTTTGGGAAATAAGATAGCAAAGGAGAACATGTCTTTTGTGAAGTCTGTCAAGAATGACAGGCACTACGTGAGCAGGTCATTGTTTCTATGTGTCCATATGCACATATAGAAAGTTCACTTTCTATGATGGTCTGAATTGTGTCCCTCACTCCCCTAAATTCATATGTTAACCCTCACTGTGACGGTATTTGGATATGGGGCCTTTGGTAGATAATTAGGCTTAGATGAGATCACAAGGATGGGGCTCTCATGATCAGGTTAGTGTCCTCATAGGAAGAGATACGGGAAAGCTTGCTATCTCGGTGCCATATGAGGATACAGAAAGAAGACAGCCATCTGTGAGCTAGAAAGAGAGCCCTCACCAGAACTCAAATGCTGGCACCCTAATCTCAAACTTCTAACCTCTAGAAATATGAAAAAAAATAAAAAAAGAATGTCTCTTGTTTCAGCCATCCAGTCTATGGTATTTTGTTCCAGAAGTGCAAGCAAACAACTTCCCTCCCTCTGAGTTCCTCACAGATCCATCTTCCCACCTGTTTGTTTGATGACATCATGGCCAGCCTTTTATTATTATGTGTTTTGGGAGTGGATATAGACTGTCTGCTCTCTATGTTACTATTTCTAACTCAGGAACCACGCTCTTAAATTCTATGTTCCATATTGGTCCCCAAAGTACTACATATATACATCATTCAGTCAAAATCTCTTATCAAGTAACTACTCTGACCAACCATGTTGATAAGCCCTGAGCAATAGAGAGATGACAAATAGGGTAGTATCTGTGGCTCAGTGGGTAGGGCACTGGCCCTATATACTGAGGGTGGCAGGTTTGAACCCAACCCCGGCCAAACTGCAACAAAAAAGCCAAGTGTTGCGGCAGGCACCTGTAGTCCCAGCTACTTGGGAGGCTGAGGCAAGAGAATTGCTTGAATCCAGGAGTGGGAAGTTGCTGTGAGCTATGATGCCACAGCACTCTACCAAGGGCAACATAGTGAGACTCTGTCTCTAATTAAAAAAAAAAAAAGAAAAAGAAAGAAAGAAAGAAAGAAAGAAAGAAAGAAAGAAAGAAAGAAAGAAAGAAAGAAAGAAGACAAATAAGACTCCCCTAAGCTCAAGAAGCCCACAGTAGGGCATCAGAGCAGACAACACAGGAGCACACATAAACAGAGTAAGTATAGGAAATTACAATCCCAGTGGCAAATCAAATGCATAGAGACAAAGAAAGGAACAATTCTTTTATGTGGAACATATGAGGGAGGAAGCATTGGATTGGAAACTTGAAAGAAAACAAGAGCTCCACTTGCAAAGAAAAGAAACTGGCTTTTGCTTCAGGCAGGAGGAACAGTGAGATTGTGAATACAGAGTATGGTAGAGGAAAGCTGAGAAGTCTGGCTTACAGGCGAGGAGGGATGGGGAAGGGCAGAAATCTGAACAGATCAGACTAGACAAGTAGGTTAGGGGAAATCATGAGGGATCCTGATTCCCGAAACCCTGAAGAGTTTCTCGGTAGTATTTTAGGTGTTAAGCTGCTCACAGACTTTTAATCATGGAAGTGATAGATCTGTTATTTTGGAGAAGAATCTCTAGAAAAGAGCATCAGAATCAGAAACTTGAGGTTAAAGGAGAACAGTGAAAAGAGTGTTGTCATGGTCTGGCCAAGAGATGATGAGGGAAGAACAAGGAAAGGAGTAGAGAGCGTGGGGAGGAGGGCAGCTCTGTGGAATCAGCCGAGTTTGCAAATCATGTTTGTAATTCAGACACTGATAATGTGATTTTTTTCTCTAACAGGTTCTGTAACCCTGCACAAGGAAAGGTAACAAACCAACCAACAGATGGGAGGTTTATCCTGAGCACAGGATCAGAAAGGCAGGTGCTGTTCAAAGTCACAGGGTCGTTGGAACTGAGAATACTGTTGAATGGGTTGTGCAAGTGATTTTTTTCATGGAATCCAGATGGGAAGAAAGGAAGAATCTCAGGGAATAGCAAGGACTCACGGGAACAGATGTCCAATGAAGCTAAAGAACAGGTGGCAATAAGGAAAAGAAAGTAGAAAGGGGATTTCAGAATTTAGGATTTCAAATACCGAACAGTTTTATTTGTGACAAGGCTCAGGATATAACTACTCATGAAGAAACTAATTCATAATGAAAAAAAAACTCTTAGAGGAAATTATTTTAAGGAACTGAAAAGTTCAGTTGTTAAATTGGTTATCAAAAGGGCCTTGAAGTCACTGATGGCATTGGCTGGAAAGAAGAGTTGGGCTGAAGACAAGAGTTAGGCTGTGGGAAAAATGCTGCAGCCTCAGAGAATGTGCCAAGTCTTTGGAAGCATACAGATGAAGTTCAGAATGAGTAAATGAACTCTCATTTCAACAGTTTCAGAAGTGGCATGAGAGGTGCAGAATGAAAGTCTAAAATGCATAAGGGGAAGCCAGGAAAATGGAAGCCCTCCTTCCTGACCCCAGCAAATCCCTCATGTCAGCCTGGGACCCAGCAGCCAACTCCACACCTGGAAAAGCCAAGATTCCAAGAGCCTCCAGCCCTGGGATTCTTCCAAACATTCCACCATGCCCTCTGAAAACATCACACTTCTCTACAACCTTGACATCTTCTTGAAGTGTACATTCATGAAACATGTCTGTCCCCTCCTTCTGAGATGGGACTTTTCCCCTGACACTCCAGCTGCTCCAGGGTCCTCCGTTGCCACTCCATTCCTTCCTTACTTTTTCATATGACTTGAAATTATTACATTCGTGTTTTTCTCTGAATTTAACTCATTAGAACATAAGCTCCCTGGGGGAGCTGAGTTGTATCTTCTACATAGTGTCTAACATATCATAGTTTCTCATCATTTTTTGAAAGAATGAAAAATTAATCTTCAATTTTATGGATTATGAAAAATGTGTTCAGCCAAGTTTCAGTTGTAGGATGAGTGACGAGGAGGAAGAACAGACAACTGAAGCAACTAAAGAGAATACTAAAAAAACATTAATGTCTTCTCACCACGCAATGGGTGCTATCACTTGACCAGATACCAGAGGCTGAAGAAGGAAGAAAAATAAGACACATCTTGGTGATGGGGAAAGGGAAGAAATGAGCAGAATTGGGGATGCCATCATGCAGCAAGTTCCACCTTAGATGGTAATCACAAAGATGGTTGCCAGGAAGGCGGAAAACTGGTGAATGAACAGGAAATTGACAGATGTCACTGGTCAGCCTTAGAATTTCATCTGAAAATTTAATGGTGAATCACTGGAGTTTCTTTCCAAATGTCAGGGGAGGGACATGGGCTGGGATGAGCAGCTGTGTGCACATGTCTCTTTCAGATACCCTGGGCTGGGGAATGGGAGAGGCATGGGTGACAGAACACACAGAAAGCAGAGGGGACAGTGAGACCACAAAGAAGAACATTTAAACCCCATCCCAGAGTAAATGCTCAGTTCATATTTATGCAGCACTTAGCACAATAAAAATCCTTCATAATTCTGAAAAGAATCACTTTTTTTTAATGCTACAACTGAAGTTTCAAACTTAAAGTTGTATGATTCTAGGAACCCATATAAACCCACCTTAAAAAAAAAAAAACAGCAAATTTTTAAAAAATCTTTACTTCAAATGATTAATAGTATGTTTTCTATTTTTCATGTTACCAATATTTGATTGAGCTACCATTTACATTCAGTCACATTTACAAGTCCTCAACATATAGCTTCATGAATACTAACATGTGTGCATAAGACATGTGCACATATATGTTACACTCTCCATAACCACTGCCCAGATCAAGGAGGAAATGCAATACTAATATTTCCATGGGCTTCTAGGTGATAAAGAACAAATCCTTATGCCAAGTAATGCTCACAATCGGTGCCACCCTCCACACTCAGCCTAAGGTGGCAGACGTAACATGGCGTGGTTGAGTTAATGGCTGATGCAGAAAAGCCATTCTCACTAAAGTTATCTTGACAATGTCAAAAACTCAAGGAACATGTATCATATTATTCTTTTTTCAGAGGAAGTGCCAGCCATGGTAGCTCTCTATTTAGAGGAAAATAAGAGAAACATTTTTATGTTTTGGAGGGAGACTTGTGACCCTGCCTTTCTGAGAGATGTTCTTTCTCCCTGGTTAGTGTGTTCCTGAAAACCACTAATAACCCCAGTTCTCCAGGTTTGTTTTCCTCTTCTGTCCCAGGAGGACCCATGAATAGTCCTGTCAGGTGTGAAATCAGAGCCTCACAAAAATCTGTCATTAGACTGCTTCTGCCCTCCTGTGTCTCACCCCAGTGGGATGGTCTGTGGTTACCATGGCAATGGTATCTGGCAACAATGCTGGGCAGCCTTCCAGGAACTGGGTTTGGAAGCTGGGGGCCTAAAAGATATCTGTTAGAGGTAATAAAGAGTTCTCTGGGCAAACATTTCTGTCTGATTGCTCCACTCAGCCACCTGCACAGGTCCAGAAGGTAATGAGCATGCTGTGGGGATGGGGACCTGAGGTGGAGGGTGAGCTGGGACTATTATATCACGCATCTCACAGATGTCTCTGCTGCATGTTTCATGATAGGGCCAAGATTTCCACCCAAATGGATGGCTTTATCCAGATAATAAGTTTACAGCTGATGCTGGGTCTGACTTCTGGAAGTCTTTGCCATAGATTTACAACATTCTCACATGCAGCTTTAATAGTTGAATTTCTCATACTTTTTTCTCCCTGCCATCTCTAATAAGCTCCTTTTCCTGAATTTGCTGTTTCTGTTAATGCTATCACTATTTTCCTAAGCTCCTAAGGCTTCAAGTTGTGCCTTCAATCCATTCTTAAGTCAAAAGAAAAAAATTCCCATGAGCTTTTGCTTCCCATTTTTTTCTTACACTTATCCCTTTATGTTTATTCATTTATTCATGCATCTGTTAATTGAAAATGTACTTATGAGCCCCTACTGTAGACTGAGGCTTCAACAAAGATGGGAAAACAGAAAAAAACTTCAGGATACAGTGGTACATGCCTGTAGTCCAGGCTACTCTGGAGGCTGAGGTAGGAGGATCCCTTGAACTCACAAGTTCAAGGCTATAATGTGAAATGATTAAGACTGTCAATAGCTACTGTGCTCCAGTCTGGGCAACATAGCGAGACCGTATCTCTAATAAAAAAGAACAGAGAGGAGGTGGGGGAGGAGGAAAAGGGGAGAGGGGAGAAGAGTTCAGACTATGACTCTCTATTGTGATAACTCAAGTGGTGAGATTTCTACCAGTTAGACTAGGACTCTGTCCAGTTATAACAATCAAGTAATGATCTGGTAGGCTGCTGGTCTTTGTCATTTCTACAGACAGACCATTAATCAGCCACCACAAAAGATCCTTGTAGGTCCAAGTAGTCTGATCATCAATATGTCCTGTTGCTTTTAATGGTTTCTACTCTGATGATGCCTTATTTATGGCAATTAAATGCTGTGTGCCCTCTGCTACTGCTGGATCCCTTTGTCCCATCAGAATAGCACCGTCTCCTGCTATCACCCCAGACTAGAGAGGCAGTCTCCACTGAGTGTTCCGAGGATGCTGGTGCTCTAAACACTAGTTAATTTTCCAATGATTTCATAAAATGAGAGTCTCCTGGTCTCATCAAGGATAGCCCAGGTGATATCTGTGGCAGATTCAAGGAACAATAGGTGGAAAGGGAAAAAAATATTTGAGAGAATCTGGCAAGTTGAGTATTCCGATATAGATGAAACTTGGATGGCAGAGCTAGAGTGGATGGAGAGGAAGGGAAAACGAACTAGGCCTGGGCACACAGTGGATGTGAGGCTGGCGGCTCTTGTGAGCCACAGCCTCTTTCCTTCTTTCATCCCTGCTGGGCATGAATTGCTCATCTGTAGAGAAGAGAATATAGTGAATGTCCCTCACTCAACCTTCAGGTTGCTTGGTTTCTCGCCAGTTGGGCTCTCCACTCCAATTTCCTTCTAGATCTTTCCTCTGTCTTTCTGGGGTCCCTTCCTCTCAGTCTCTCCCCTTTCCTAATGCAGAGCCATATTGCCCTCTCTCAACTCCTCAAACCCGCCTCAGTACCCCCACTCAATCTGCTCACCCAGTTACCAGGATCACCTCACCTTCCCTGGTGGGCATCGATTATATGTAGGAGAGAATATTTTCCTGTCACAGAATGAATACAACGAATAATTCGAACATGTGTTTGAAGTGTGTATGAAATAGCTGTCTTTGCCTGCTGGGGCCACAGCGAGGTTGAAGGAGGAGGAAAATGCTCTTAATGACCTGCCAGGTATTCTCAGTCCCAGGAAGAGCGTGTACTCATTTAATTATTATTTAGTAAAATTGTTTTGTAAATAAAATAAAGCCAGAGTACCTTAGATGATTTTAAAATCCATTTCAAATGCAGCTTTTGAAGTAACAGGATTCTTTGACTTATGTGAAGGATATGACACAAATTTTGTTAATGGGATTTTACCTCCCGCTGGTTGCCTTATTTATGGGCATGTTCCCACACAAACGGCACTCTGGGAACAGTACTTGGGTATCGTCACACTGTCAAATGTACAGCAATCATTCTATCACATGGAATCTGCAGCAAAAACAGACTCCTGTCAACATTACAAGGAGATTCACTAAGATAAAATGCAAAATTGTAAGTGCAAAAATAAATCTCTCCATCTCTCTCAGAGGATCTCACTCTTAGTTTTCCTCTCAGCCTACACTCGGTGTGATTGTGTGATGGACTAATAAGCATGTCTTTGTATTTTCTAAGTTTTCCAAGTTTTCTGATGCCTGGGGATTTCTGGCAAAGGAGCGGGGTCAGCCTTTCAGGTGCACAAGGACTAGAGGAGTCTTCTTGGAGCCGACAAAGACAGTTTTGACTCAGGAACACCCAACGGTCCGGAGAAGGGAGAATGGCGCTGAGCACATCCTGGCGTGGCTCTCAGATGGGTCTCTCTGCTCTGAGCTCTCTGAAAATGAAAGCCACCATATCCATATCACTAAGCGTTCTTTATAACATCAAGGCACAGTAGTAGCACAGCTTCAGGACACCTCAAAGTAGGTGTAATACAGGACAAACATTCTTCTCCCTCCCCATCAGCACAGAACTGCTTCAGCACCTGGAAGAATCTGGTGGGAGGTGGTGGTGCAGAAGGACCCTGACTCGGGGAGTCACAGGAATACTCACCTGGAAGATGAGTGATTTCCAGCAGAAGCATCAGTCCTGCAATGTGGCACTTTGTTTTTTCTTTGTTGTTTTATCATATCATATTTTTATTTCAATAAATTTAGAGGGTACAAGTGTTCTTTTTTGTTACATGGATAAATGGTATAGTTTGAAGTCTGGGCTTTCAGTGAATCCACTCCCTGAATAGTGTACATTGTACCCAATAGGTAACTTTTCATCCTTCTTGCTCCCTCCTGAGTCTGCAGTGTTTATTATGTCACTCTGTATGACCATGTATATCCATAGCTTAGTTCCCACTTGTGAACGAGAAATCACAGTATTTGGTTTTCTGTTAGTAAGTTACTTTATATAACATAAGGGCCTCCAGTACCATTCACGTTACTGCAGTAGACATTATTTTATTCTTTTTTATGACTGAGCAGTATGTGTCTTTGAGAAATCTCCATACTGTTTTCCACAGAGACTGTGCTAATTTACAATCCCCCATCAGTGTCTAAGTGTTCTCTTGCCTCTTGATTTGTGCCAACATGCAGAAGAGACAGGAGTGTCCACTGGACAGGAGACGTGCTGGGGGGACCCCACAGTAGCGTCCAAAAGGAGTGTCAGGCACAATGACCTCCTGACAGACACAGCACCCCCCTCCCCAGGAAGATAGTGCCAAGAGAAAATGAACAAAATTCCCCAGCCAGCTGGAAATATGTGAGATACACCTTGGGGGCTTCCAGGACAAAAACAGAGAAGGAACATTCAGGAAGCTGGGGCAAGAGTTAGTGAAACACAGGAGAGGGTGTGGGAAGCAAATCTCACAGCATCTGACACAGGGTAGGCAATCACACTTTTTCTTTTGGAAGGGTGAGTTTAAATGCCAGCAAGCAGGTATAGAATAGGACAGAAATTGACACTCACAGTTATGACAATCTCCTCTAAATAGAGTTACAATCTGTCTTGAGCACATTTCTATCTGCTGGTCCTTGCTCTGTCCTCTCTTGCAAGTGATTTGCTTGGCACTCTACAGTGATGACTTATCAAACTATGTTTTATGGACTCCTGAGATTCCAGTGGAGGTGCCTGGGAGGGAAAGTGGAGGTCAGAGGGAGGGGCTCTAGCGTGGTTTCATAAATGATTTTGCTTGGAGGGAAAAAAGAAAGATTTTCTCAAAACAAAGTCACCCTTCTACAGTAATACAATGCAAGAAGACTCATCCTTCAAAACCATAACTCTTAAAATCTTCGAAGACAGCTGTCACATCTCTGCTTAGTCTTTTCTACTGACACGAACCACCTCAGACATCTGTTCCTCAGATAAGGAACCTTCAGATCCTTCATCATGCCATTTTCTTTCTCACACTGCCCTCTGGTTAATCCCTGTCCTTTCAAATATGTGTGTGGCTGAATCAAAATTCATAGACTTTGACTCCAATTGTTTTTAAGTCTTTACTGTCTACAATTAATTTTTATCTTGCTCTTAAGCACCTTTCATGATCAAGTGAGAGAAATTAAACTTTCAGATAAACCTATTTCTTTCCATTTAAAATATAGACTGTTCTTCTACCAATACATGTCTCTGTTATCCCAAAGACTTGTACGTGATGGGTTAATAGAGAGAGGACGTCACTAGAATGCAAGGGTGCTTAATTTCCTCATGGTTTCTGCTAGGCAAGGGAAGCAGAATTAGTGGAAACAGAATGATAGCCATAGTGAGAAAGGAAAATACCCTTAGCTGAACAATTGTGCAGGCAGGAGGAATCTTTTAATCTGCATTTTGAGAAAATTAAAAATAAAAATTTGTTTTTTTTTAAATGAGCATCTTCCCCCTGCTCCGACCCCCATTGCACCTGCCTTCTCTCAGCACCACAAGCTCATGTTTTTGCACTATTGTTTCTGGGAATTCTTATTCCCTGAAGCAGCCTGAAACCACTGATTTGCCTGCCTGCCCAAACAGTCTGTGTTATCCCTGAGACACACATAAATGTTTTGTTAGTGCCCTACTTACCCAGTTACATAGATGTTTGAGTGATTTGCCCCTAAACCTATTTTGCTACAACTTCGCTACTCTTCCTGAGCAATTTTACAGATTGAGAGGTTTTTCCGCATGGAGTTCTAACAGAAAGGCCTGTGGACTCATACAAGTCAATACTCAATCAATTCAAAGTTTAAATTCTTCATAAGGATGTTTCTCCCTTCTCAAAGTAATTCCCAGCCCCTGCCCCAACCCTTCCTGAAATGGCTGCCTCTGCATCCTGATGCCAGTGGAGATGAAAAAGGGCCTCTGAGCTCCTTCGGGTCTCTGGGTTGTCCCTGTGCTCCTTTGAGATGTCCCACCCCATCTTCTTTCTGATCCTGGTGCTGGATATCCATGTGCTTCCTGGTGTCTCTAGGCATTATATGAACACCTACTGCTGAAAACTGAGGTCTTTCCCATCACCTGCAGCTGCAAAATCCCAACAGTGTGCTCTCCCCTCCATATGACCCCACACCAGGCATGAGCCAGAGGCTTCCCCAGCCTTGTCCCTGCCCCAGTGAGAGAGGCAGGGCTCTTCTGTGTAGGATGGAGGCAACTGGGGCACTGCCCCAGCCCATCAGTCTAGGCACCTCTGCCCCCCAAGGCTGCCCTTCCGCCCTGCACTGTGTAAGCAGAGCACGGCAGGAGCTTTCTTTGTATCTCAACCTTCACCACCACCACCCCAAGATCTAGCTTCTTGTATAGCTCTGTACACACACTGTCAAGACTGCCACTGGACCTTGTAAAGAGGAAACATGGAAAATTTGAAATCCCATTAGTGTCCCAACACAGACCAGGTTTCAAGATTAGTACATTTTTGTAATTTCACAGCAAGTCAAATTTGAGTCTCAAAATTGAAAACTATATTTCCCATTGTTCTTCTAGGCTGTTATTTTTCCTTCAATTGAAGCAATGATTGTCAGTGATTTGGACAGAGGAGCTGTCAGGAATCAAGATACTTTGGTTTAATATCTTTAAAACATTCATCAAGGTTTCACGTGATGTCCAGAAATAAACACATAGGTCTGACCAACAGAGTTTGGTGGATCTAGGACTGGGAATGTGCTGATCTCTAGAGGGGACATTCCATTTTTATTAATAAGCTTTTCATGTTTCCGAGTCATGTAACTGAGTTAAAGTGCTGTTGCAAAAGGGCAGATGTGGTCCACCCTTCGTTCCTCCAAGATCATACACGGATAGTTCCTGCACCAGGGATGCTGCTGGGATGTCCCCATCTGCTGTCCTCATTGTGATGAGGGTTGTCTGCCTCTGCTCCAGCTGTGACCTGAGAAGTGTCTCTAATGCTCCCATTTATCCTATCACCTTATGCCTCTAAGTTTTTTTGCTCACAGGCATTTCCTGCAACTGCCAAGCACAGAAAACAAATGACGCAGTCTTCCCTGGCAGATGGCTGGGCCCCAAGCCTCCCCAGGCTGGACACCTTGGCCAAATAGCACCTGCTCCTGTCATAAGGACAGCCAATTCCCACCACCAAAGTCATCCCACCAGCCTGCTCTTCCCACCCCCATGGAGCACTTTCTTGAGCCTTTGTCCTCTTCATTCCTTTGTGATTTGATAAAATATTCATGCTGTTTTTTTCTTTGTAGTCAATTAATAAACTTCTGGAAGAGGGCTTCAACCTCCAGAGAGGGCTATACCAAATGGCCAAGTTGCTGAAATGCTCTGCCCTGTGTACAGATTTCACAGTTTCTCCCACACCTATGGAGTCTCATGCACTGATGATAAACAGGGAGCAACAAGGAAAGAGGGTGGGAAAGATGGGGTGAAGTTTTGTCCCAGCCTCTGAGCAAATCTGGTAAACCATTTCACTCTTCGTAAATCAGCCCCTCATTATTAACTGTCTGTGCTACATCCAGATGGTCATTTGAAAGTGTCAGTCCTGTCACATATGACTCCTTTCCTCAATACAGCGTTTAAAAAGCTTGTGATCTCTGAGAGCAAGGCCACTTTAAGTTTCTCCAACAATATAAAATTTATTTCTCTAAATTATGATGTTACAGGACAGTATTCAATCTTGCATTTACAGAGAAAATGTAAGAACATTGAATTACAGTTGCCCTGTCCATGCTAGACCATTCTGGGATATTATGAGGTGAAACTTAAGACTCAAGGAAAGAACAGTTGGAAGTTAAAAGGGAAATAAGAGAGATACGGGTGCTTCTGCTAGAAGGGAGAGGCTCTGATTGATTTCCCCTGATAGACTTTTTCTCTGTCCTTAAATATGGAAGTTTAGGGACAACTCTGTGTCCCTCAATACAGACCTGACATTCAGACCTCAGCGTCCACTAGAGCTAAAGTATAATAAAGTTTTAAAAGATAATCAATATCTTGCATTGTCTTAATTTTAGCATGTGGGTTAATTTCAAATGTTAATGTTCAAATTTTAGCAGGTGGGTTAATTTCAAATTTCAGTGTCCACTAGAGCTAAAGTATAATAAAGTTTTAAAAGATAATTAATATCTTGCATTGTCTTAATTTTATCAGGTGGGTTAATTTCAAAGAAATAACTGCCCATTCTTCCATTAGCCTTAACTTAGCTGTAACCCCTTTCCAGGAGAGGTGTCAGGCTGGAAAATGGCAAGCTTGATCTCTCATCTTTTGACTCTCCTTCCTCCTTGAAATGACAGTGAAAAAATGTGTGAAAGAATTCACTAATTAATGACAAATTGAAACCAAAGTAGAATTTTCCCTCAGTACTGAACTCTTGAAGCCCAAGAACTAAACTCTAACGAAAGTGTGTCATCTGTATAAGTGGGAAGTGAGGGTGCTTGGCAAGGTGCGGGGTCCTGAGAAAGACACTGGGTTGAAGGTAAATATAGACTTCTGGGAAAGAGGCAATAAGGAAAGAGAATGAAATGATGATGAGAAAGGAAAGGCATCTTGAGAGTGAAGCAGACTGGAGTTCCCCATTCCCAGAGTCCAGCTTCCCCATTTGGGGGCCCCACCGGGAAACCCGCTGCACTGCTATGAGCCCCGGTGCACAGAGAGACACTCTGGGTGCACAGCACCCACTTCAGCTACCTGTACTAAGCCTGCTTCTCCACTCATGAAAATGAAAAACAATGCAAAGACACCTCACACTCAAGGAAATCCAGAATAACAGAACAAGGCTGTGATGAACAAAACTACAACAAACAACTAATCCTGGGGTTCTGGAGGAAACGGAGTTTAAAACTATGCTATTAGCATCCCAAGACATATCCAGGAGGACACTGCACCCTCAACACCAGGGAAAGCTGCACAAGAAAGGAACAATCCAAGAACAAGAAAGTCAGACATGTGACGGCCTACTCAAAATAGAGTCATGAACAGACCAACAAAGGGTGTCCAACCTTCTTTCTCTTCTGCTAAACGTTGGAAGAAGAAGAGTTGCCTCAGGCCACACATTAAATACACAAACAGTAATGATAACTGATGAACAAAAAAAAAAAAAAAAGGTCCGTGTGCCTACTTTTTGTGTTATCCAACACCATAGATAAGCAATAAAGTCCTCAAAAAATCAGTATGCAGGCCCACAGGCTGCAGGTTGGATACTCCTGGAGATGATAAGATAAAAATAGTGACATGCAGGGTTGGAGATATACAAAGTAGAGCTGAAGAAATATTCCAGAATGGAGAGCAGAAAGACAAAATAACAAAATATGAGAGAAAAAAAATTCAAGGGTGATAAATGTTTAAAGTTCAATGTTTACTTGATAAATTCCATAAACAAAAACAGACAATGGTGTTGGAAAAAATATAAACATATAAAAGAAAAGAATAGGTGAGGGGCGACAAGATGGCGGACTGAAGCCAGCTCTCCACAGACGCTCCCGTCTAGAAGGAAAGTTAAGGGACAAAAATTTAGTAAGTAACCTGGTGGATTCAAGCTGCACCAAGAGAGAAGATTGAAGAAGGCACATTAACACCGCTGAGGTGAGCTGTGACCACAAGGACGCAAACAAAAGGTACAAAATCCATCGCCAAGTGGACGGGAGTCCCCCCTCCCCCATGAGACTGGCTCAAGAGCCCCACAAACAAACAAACGGGCAGAAATTAAAGGCCCTCCCACTACACTTCACGGGAGTGACCTTCTAAAAACTGGACCTACCTCCCCTACTAGGGTGTCATGGCATTCTCCTGCCAGGCATAAAACTGTACAAAACTTTAAATATTTTTGCCGGCAACCCTGAACTCCCAGCACTCCCCTCCACTCACACTGAGGTCTGGAGGCCTGTCCCCCAGGAGTTCGGATTCTTGGGTGATTTCTGAAGGGGTGTGGATAGTGCCCGAGCTGCGACTGGTCAGCGCTGACTCTGAGGCATGCGAGCGAGGAGAGGGCACTTGGCTGAGGGTGAGTCACGCCACAGCGGCACTTTCCTGCAGCACAGTACAGCCCTCCTTGGGCAGCAATATGGCCAGGCATAAAACTGAGTGAAACTGTAGCTTCCCCGTTTCCAGTGCTGAGCTCCCAGCACTCCCCCCAACTCTCACTTGGGGGTCTGGGGGCCTGCCCCCCAGGAGTCTGAATTCTTGGGTGATTTCTCATGGGGTGTGGACAGTGCCTGAGCTGTGCTGTCTCTGGGGTGCAGAAGCGAGGAGAGGACGTTCGGCTAGAAGGGAACCGCTCCAGAGCAGAGGTTCCCTGAGAAGCGGAGCAGCGGCTGTCTTCTGGCAGTGGAGCGGCCAGGCATAAAACTGTGTGGAACTGTGTGTGCTCGGTACCTACAACTCTGGGCCCCAGCACTCTCCTTCACCCCCACTCTCAGATCTGGAGGCCTGTCTCCTAGGAGTCAGGATTTTTGGGTGATCTCTCGAGGGGTGTGGACAGAGCATAAACTGCAGCTGGTCAGTGCTGACTCTGGGGCGCGGGACCGAGGAGAAAAGGGTTGGCTGGGTGCCACACCAGAGCGGCAGTTCCCAGAGGCAGAGCAGCAGCCATTCTTTTTTAACAGCAAAATGGCTCACTTCTGGATATTCTGAAGCCACACCCCTGTCTCCCTGGGCAACTAGAGAAGGCCACCCACGAATAAAGGATTTGCCTGATGCTACTCACAAACCCTGGAAGCTTCCAGGGCAGGGCCAACTCAGAGAGGTAATCGAATACAAACCTCCAGCAGCAAAGACATTTGAACTCAGAACAGCCTGTCTTCTGCAGGCGATTTTAGCAGAAACAGAGACAGAACCCCGCAAAGTTGTTCTGTTCTATTCTGTTAGCAACATCAATCAGGGGTGGGGCTAAGCCTGAGTGAACACCCTCCAACCCCACCTTCATCAAGCACCCAAGGATATCAGGCCTCACCTCCTCCTGCTAGATAGCAGCAGACTGCAGAGGCCTGGCAGATTTCCTTGCGATTCAGGCAAGTTAAAACCCCTGCAGTATCTATTCACTACAGGCAACTGGGTCAGCCATCTGCAGAGATACAAGTGACTGGGTCCAACAGAGGGGCAAAGTGGGGAAGGAGGCATTGACCTTCCCAAACTGATCTATTGGCTAGGTGGCTCCTACTGACTCCATGCAGCACTGGAGTAAGCCATATCAGAGTAGTCACCAGACCCCTGTGATCCAGTTCACAGAGACCTCTTGAACTCTCCCACCCAAGACAGGTGCCAATTGAGATAATTCATTTGGACCTTTTGAACTGAACCAATAGACTGAGGACTTTTCAGGCAGTGCCCTGCGTGTGCGGTTGTAGGAAGATTTGATTTTCCTTTTCCAATTGGTTCCAGAGGTGGGCGGGAAGAGTGACTTAATTGCTGGTTTTTCCCCACAACTGAGACTTCAACCCAGAGTAAATGTTACCCTAGGGTCAAACAGAAACCAGCTGAAAACAAGACAGAACCACTTAGCCCCACCACACCAGACAGGGCCCCAGTTTCTCAGGCCACAACACTGTATGGACCCTTGATAAAGCCCCAGGGGAAAAAATCAAAGGGAGTAAAATAACCATGGAGCAGAATCAGCGGAAAAACTCTGGTAACATGAATAACCAGAATAGATAACCCACCCCAAGAAAAGATACGGCAGATGGAATTGAAGATCCCATTTATAAACAATTGGCTGAGATGTCAGAAATCAAATTCAGAATTTGGATTGCAAACAAGATTAATAAAATGGAATTAGGAATTTGAGGAGAAATTCAAAAAGTTGTCTCAATAATTTAACGAATTTAAAGACAAAACCACCAAAGACTTAGACACACTGAAGCAAGAATTTACAGCCCTCAAAGATATGAAAAATAGAGTAGAATCCCTCAACAACAGAATGGAGCAAGCAGAAGAAAGGATTTCTGACATTGAAGATAAAGCCTTTGAACGCTCCCAAACTCTCAAAGAGGAAGAGAAATGGAGAGCAAAATGGATTATTCTCTCAGAGAGCTCTGGGATAATTCAAAGAAGACCAATATACGAATAATTGGAATTTCTGAAAATGATGAAGTGGCCTCGATGGGCACAGAGCCCCTTCTGCATGAAATTATGAAAAAAAATTTTCCAGACATACCTAGAGATTCTGAAATTCAGATAGCAGACAGCTTCAGAACCCCAGCATGATTCAACCCCAATAAGTCATCCCCCAGGCATATCATAATTAGCTTCACTAAAGTTAATATGAAAGAGAAGATTCTCAAAGCAGCCAGGTGAAGAAAACCATTACATACAAAGGCAAGAATATTAGAATGACTGCAGATCTCTCTGCTGAAACTTTTCAAGCCAGAAGAGGTGGTCATCAACTTTTAATCTCCTAAAGCAAAATAACTTTCAACCCAGGATCTTGTATCCAACTAAACTGAGTTTCATTTATGATGGAGAAATTAAATACTTCAATGACATTTATATGTTGAAAAAATTTGCCATAAGTAAACCAGCTCTTTAGGATATTCTCGGACCTATCCTCGACAATGACCAACCCAATCCTATACCACAAAAGTAAACTCATTCAGAAACTTTGGATCAAACTCCAACTTCCACACTGGTGAAAGGATTAAAAATGTCCGCTGGACCTTTGAAAAACTCAATACCCAAAATTCCACCAGACTTATCAATATTCTCCATTAATGTGAACAGCTTAAACAGTCCTCTAAAGAGGCATAAGTTAGCTGACTGGATACAAAAACTCAGGCCAGATATTTGTTGCATACAAGAGTCACATCTTAACATAAAAAACAAATACAGACTCAGGGTGAAAAAATGCTCATCCATATTTCAGGCAAATGGTAATTAGAAAAAAGCAGGTGTTGCAATTTTATTTGCAGATACAATAGGCTTTAAACCAACAAAAGTAAGGAAGGATAAGAATGGTCACTTCATATTTGTTAAGGG